>JABUQX010039539.1:5000-22500 GCA_015478945.1 Trachelipus rathkii
TCATATCAGAATATAGACTTACATTATATAATAACGATATGGCCTGATATATATTATCTTTAATTTTCAGTTTTATACTTAATGTATATCAATATTATATAAGTAAATATATTAAATATAATACTAACCTAAATATTTATATAAATATAATACATTTATATTATGTTATACAAATATATGTATGAGATATGATAGTTATCATCAGTGGTGGTGCGGGTTCATTTGTTAAATCGTTTGAGGTGAGTGTGTGGTTAATATAGAGTGAATATGATAGTAGTAGCTCATTTGGCTACTTGTATATATATACAATATTATTATATTTTTAATATATTTTTATATATACCTATATATGTCAAAAAATTATTCTTATATATATCTATTAGTAACAGCATATAAGACTTATTATATGTAGTGATTCCACTTAGTATATACATATATACATATATCTATATAAAAGGTATGTTCACATGTAAGAAGACCCCAAGGAAATAACCAATAAGGAACTACTGCTAATTTCATACAGCCAACAATCCGCTAAACGACAAACTGATGTTATGTTATCGAAAAGCCAATCCTAAGCAAGTAATTCAAAAAGCCTATCCCTGTATGATCATTATATTCTTAGAAGAAACGGGCGAATTCCGCAGATTCAGAAATTTTTCGGCTCATTGCGTCTCCCGGAGTAAAATGGTCCGTATTAGTCTTTAAACGAATTATGTTAATTTCCTTATATGTCTTCAGTAGCTACAGGAACTCTTGCATAGTTTGCTATTAATCTAGGATGAAAGAATGCAGATAAATATTTATTCAATTTCAACTTCATAATAATATTAAAAAAATATAGTCACTCTCTGATCAATTAAGTCAGATCATCGGGTAAGAAGCGCGACAAGACGCAATTGACCATACAGAGCAATATCTCTGTACATCGAATGACCACAGTACAACTGCCCTTGTTTGACCTGATATATATATTATTGTAAGTAATATATTGTGATACATAATATTATTAATATAATATTTATTATACGTATGCATATTGCAGTTGTAAATTAATCCTTTCCTTCAATGATATAGGATAAAAATTAAATAAAAAACTGATAAAATAGAATGATTAAACGATTTACTCTAGTTTTCGGTATATATATATTAATTTTATATATATTATAGTATATAATAATATAATATATATTTATATATATATAATTATAGCATATACTATATATATATGCTACTTGTAATAGCATTATAATTATTATTTACTAATACGTATCACATATATATATATTATATATTATGATATATAATTATATATACATATAAGTATATATTATATATAATATATATATATATATATATATATATATTATACTTTTAAAATTATGTATATATTTTTGATGACTGTATCCATTCTGGGAATAGAACGACTTCTCGGGAATCAAAGGGAAGTTTGATATCGCTTTGTTTATTATCCCAGCTTAGGTTTATCACTAATACATACTACATCTTCTCTTTGTAGGCTGTATTTTTGTGACATAAAAACACCTCGTTAAGGTAAATACAGCCGACAAAGTAAGAAGAGACAGACATTGGAGAGGACAAAAATCTGGGAATAGATAGAACCCCAAAATGAGAGGCTAAAAAAAAAACTTCAAAGCAGAAATTACAGAAACAAGATAATGTTTGCTACAGAATGAGGAATTTTCTTGGTTCTAGCAGTGAAGATATGTACTCGAAGCCGACTCACAAGGCACGTGGATAAACATCATTAGTGCAGCGAACAAATTTTAGTAGGAATAATCTACTACACTATATGAAATACTTTTTAATTTGAGCTTGTAAAAATTTTGAACATGGAAAATTACCTTATATAACTGAAAACAAAATTTACTTTTTCAACGAATTCAGAGTAGAGGAGCAACAAAATTTGTGATTGAGTTCGTTTCAACATTATGGCATTTAAATAGATACTATAAAGTGGTATTGTGAACTAAATTAGGTGAGGACTCAAAATTTTCCCGTATGTGGTCAGCCTTTTCATGAAATTGAAGTACACTAAAAACAACATTTGGTAATTAAAAATATAGAATGTTCGCGCTATATAAAAATGAGTTTTTGTTTAGGCTGTAGAGAATTTCGACACGTCGATCAGTAGAAGATTTTCGGTTACACGCATAGGCTCTTGGAGACCTTGGGAAACCTTCTCTCTGCTACAGATTTTATCTCTGTTCCTTCATATGCAACCGATCCGAAGGAAAGTACGCACAAACAGTAGACGTAAGTGCGCTTTGAACCACCACACAAGCTGAGCATCGACACATGGAGGACACTGCTCTTAGAATGATTAAAGAATATTATCCTGCATGAAGTTGAAGTGAAAATTAGTGATGAGCTAAGAAGAATATAAATTAATTTGGCTAGATTATAAAATATAGGAGATTTTATGTTGAATAGTGTATAGAATAATAATAATAATAGTAAAATAATAATAATATATAATAATAATAATAATATATATATAATTAATAATATAATAAAAAATAATAATAGATAGAAATAATATAATACACGATTCAAGTTCTAATATATATATTAGAGAGAAAGTGGTTACATAACATCAGCCACTTAAATATAAATAAAATAAAATCCTAATTATATATCATTAATAATTTATATATAAAGATATATACATGTATTTGAATATCAATAATCATCTAAGTATTTTAAAGTATATTATAATAATATCTAGATAATTATTATTATTATTTGTGGGTTTAAAACGTTCGTAACTATTTCTGGGGTTCAACATTAGTCACATTGTGTCTATCTGAGAAGCATAACTAGCTCTCCCTGCGAGTGGTTCACTTACCTTGTACTCGGGGGAGAAGTTGGACATTTTGCATGGTGAATATTACTGGGGGTCATTTGTTAAGAAGAATTGGTGAGATTGGGTTTAAGTATTAACTGTCATTTGAAATTGGTTGTGGTAACGAAATGATTATATGAAGATTTAAAATTTGGTTATCTAAAGTAGTGAGGTGGTGAAAATTAGAAATAGTGGGTGAAGTTGCTCTCGGTTTCTCTCTCTCTCTGCTCTCGTGTGTGGGGTGGGGGGGTGGGGGGTGGGTGTGGGGGGGGTTTCTTCGTCTGGGTTGTCTCTCTGGCGGACTTTAACAGTCTCGATAGGCTCGTGTCTCTTTCTCTCGCTCTCTCTTTTAATTTGGGTCGTGGTGTTCTGCAACGTTATATTTTTTCCCCTCTTCTGGCTGTCTCTCTCTCTCTTTAAATGGAGTATAAATATTATTTTGCATCGTGCAGTGTTATATTGGTGAATTTTTGATTAATCCTACGTGAAGGTGGTTGTCCTAGGAATGACGTCAATTTAATCTTTCGTTCAAAATTCACTCTCAATATGTAAATTTTGTAAGCAAGCTTATCGTGTTGTGTTTAATTGGGATGGCATTGGTTTCGTTGTGCAACTTTGCATGGTGTTTGGTAGATCGTTCTGTGGGTTTTTTTGTGTAAATTAACAATCTGACGTTGGGTGAGGGGAAGTTTAGCACTGAAAGTGTCGCATAGAAGAGTGTGAGGTGTGGTGTGTGAGCTTAATATTGGTCATGAGGGCCATCTGCTATAAGGAAATACTAGGAGCACCTGACATCAATAAGTTTAGTATTTGAGTATAGAGTCCAAGGTCGTCTAAAATATTTAAGGCCTGAGAGGAGAGAGAGAAAGAGAGAGAAAAGAGAAGGAGAAGAGAGAGAGAGAGAGAGAGAGAGAGAGGAGAGGGAGAGGAGGAGAGATGGAGCTCAGACATATTTATTGGATCATAAAATCTCAGAGGAGTGGAAGAGAGAGTGGCAGGCCATAGTTTAGGAGTAGGAGAGGAGATAGAGGAGAAAGAGAGAGGAGATGAGAGAGAGAGAGAGATAGGGAGAGGGGATGAGGAGACATTTTTGAAAGTATGTCTGGCGAGTTTAGCAGTTTAGCATTTAATATGAATAATAATAAGATGGTAATAAAAAATTATATATATAATATATATATATATGAATGATATATAGATAGTTATTTTATGTTATGAGGTAATGTACTATATAGGTAGTATATATATATATATAATATATATATTATAATATATTATATATAATATAATATATATATATATATAACATAATTAATAATAATAATAATAATTAATAATAATAATAATAATAATAATAATAATAATAATATACATAATGAATAATAATAATATAAGTAGATAATAATAATATATAAATAATAATAATATAATAATAGATAATATATATAATAATAACAATATAATAATAAAATAATAATAATAATAATAATAATAATAATAATCAAATATAATAATACATAATAATAATATAATAAATAAAATAATATAATAATAATAATATAATATAAGTATATATATAATATATTTTTTGTAAAATTTACTTTTTTTTAATAAATATCCAAGAACAATTTCGGGGTAATAACTAAGCGTGAACACAAGGGTGAAAAAATATAATGGAGGAAATATTTCTATTAAAATAAAATTATATACGGTTTAATAAAATAAATCTTTCACATGAATGTATAAATAGAAAGGAAATAGTTAACTGAATATCCAGACAAATGATTTAATTACACAATTATATAACTTAATTAATATTAACAGGATAAGCTAAAGAACATAGATATTTTTGTTTGTGGGGGGGGCGGGGAGAGTGCCAGTTACTGTATTTCTACGCAGGTGGCTTCAGTATATTACAGATGGTGTGCATGGCTAATTAAAATTGAGTTTGATTATTAAATTATTGATTATTATATTGAGTTATTATTATTATTATTATTTGATAGTTGTATTTAATTATTGATTGTATTATTATTTGTTAGTTTATTTTGAAACTTTGATTCTGGTATTAATTTTATTATTTAGTTTATTATGAAGTAATTACACACCTACTATTATTATTATTAATTATTTATTATTATTATTTATGATTATTGTTATTAGTCTTAGAGAAAAGGTTTAGATCAGGCGGGTGCATTTTTAGGACGGTCTTTTAGGCAAGGTTCATTTTAAACATTACTTAGAGGCGACTATCATTTGATGATCAGATTGTTGAGTGAAAGGGTAGGATGAAGGTCTGTGATGTTTGTGGCTTTGTCAGTACACGGCGTGAGTATCGCAGATAATTAGAATTGGTTTATTTGTGTGAAGATGATGGAATGCGAGCTTTTTTGATCTTTTGCATGGGGCGAAAGCTTTTATTTTGGTTAAAGCTTCTACATTATATTTATAAAATAGAGTTTTAGTTTTCTTTTTATGAACAAGTCTATTATTTGTAAGGCTGCAGTTATAAATAGTATGGAGTTAACCGTGGGATGCAATGCTGGAAGGGATATCAGGCGAAATATTGTGGAATAGTGGTTATTTATTATTATTATGTATGTTAAGTTAGTTATCTATGAATTAATTTTGTTTATAAATTGCGGGATTATTAAATTATAAGGTAGTTTTATGTAAGATTAAAAGTGGATTTTTATTGTTATTATTATTATATTTATTTATTACATTTCTTAAGCTAGTTGCTCAAATTATGATAGTTACATATGTGCAAGAGGTTATTCGATTGTGTGAATTGTTGATATTATGTAAATTATCTGTAAATGATATATTGATAGGTAGTATAGTATGAGTATTTAGTGGGGTAGTATAGGGAGTAGTTGTATATTATGATTGATAGGGGTTATATCATTATGACTATGTTATAGAGTGATACGTATATTAGTTATGAGTAGGTGAAATGAATGTAATATATATATTTTTATGTGATATTATTATAATATATAGTATAGTAAGTTATTTAGTATGATATAGGAATAAATGGCGAGAAGAGGAGGTAATGGATGTATGAGTATATATATAGTATTATAGGTAGTAGTCTATATATTAGGGTGACTATGGAGTGATGTGCCATGAATGTCTTGTTTTATTTATTAATTGATTGCTGATTCTATGATATTATTATCAAATGTATTACAAAATTATTAGTATGATTATCTACTGATTATTTATTTATTGAATATTTATTAAAAGGGAATATGAAAACTTTATAAACCTCTGAATTAAATTTATAGTTATATATATATATGATTTTGATTAAATTATGATATAAGTTATGTAATATGAGATCTATTATCATGTATGAGTTATTATGTATAGAGTTTGATTAGTGGATTATAGATATAATTATAGATATATAAGTTATTAATAGATTATTATTGATTATTATATAACGGTGATTATAATTATAATTATTGTATAATATTATATTATTATGAATTGATTTATTATTTGACGTTTTATAGATTATAATTGATAATTATTAGATTATTTTTTTATTATGTAGTTAATTTATTGATTAATTGATTATTGATTGATATTATTTATTGAGGATGTAGTTATTGGTGTGATTGATTGTATTAGTTATTATTGTGGGGGGGTATTGATTATTATTGATGATTAGTGTGATTATTTATTATTATATTTTTTTTATGTTGTTATTGTTGTTCATCACAGTTTTATGTGTCATATAAATTGTTCTTGTTTTTGTGGTTTTTCTTTTTTCATATGTTTTATTGATATTGGATAGTTAAGCAGATAAGATTTGTAGTTTTGTATGGATGTGGCCATGATGAAAGAGTAAAGAGAGTTGGTAATGGGATATAAAGAGAAATTCATGTGGTAGATAATAGTAGCTTCGTGGCGGGATTTTTAATAATCTGATCCGTTTTACATCTACGCTAATCAAGATTGTAACTATTGCTGTGTGATAGGTTCGTTTTGGTTGGGATATGCATAAAAATCTCCCGCTAAAAGTAAAGTAGAAGTTGATTGTTTAATCCAGGGAATTATATGCAATATATTTTAGAGGTGTTGGTAAATTTCTGTCAGTCGTATCTTAATATAGTTGTGTCAGTTTTCATTTCAATTGATTCTATATATTGGTAAGTAGTTTTGTGTAATGTATTCATGTTGTAGGCTGCCTCCTGGCTAATTTGGATTTTAAAGAAATTAGTTTGTTTTTTTAGGTTAATATCATAAGAGACTATATGATTAAATGTAAAACGTCGAATGTTTTTAGTACTTATTTTGTTTAGCCGGCAAGAATGATTATTTGTTTCTAATCTGTTGCTACGGGCGACTGGGGGGGGGCGTGGTATTACATGAATAATAATTGTTTTCTTTCTTCATGTGAGAGAGGATCATCTTTGTTTGTGCTTACTTTATCAAAGTATTGGTTTTTATATTGGGGTTGGATGATTTCTAATCTTTCTCTTTAGCATCTGTTGAGTTGAGATTTCTAGATTTTATTTATGATGGTTTAGGTATGAGTAGGGTGAGAGGGGGTTAATAGTGAGTAGGTTTAGTATAGCTGAGGGATGATAGGGTAGTAGTGAGGTAGTAGTAGGTATGGTATAGTAGGGGGTGTATAGTATATTAGTGAGTAGTTTGGTGGGTAGGTATATAGGGGGTTAGGGGTATTGTGATGTATGATGATTGGGTGAGTATGAGTATATATTAGGGGAGGTATATATATTATGAGGGTGGATAGGTGATGGGGTAGGTATTATAGGGGGTAGGGGGGGGGGTTATTTTATATAGGGGCGGTGATATATAGTAGTGTAGGGGGTGTATGTATCGAGGGGTATAAGGGGTAGGAGGGATCATGTTAGGGGGGGGGGGTAGTATTAGTGATATATAGTATGTGAGATTATGGGGGTTAGTTAGGGGGTATATAGTGGTTTCTTCATGGTTAGGCATAGGTGTATGTGGATATCGTCTGTCTAAGGAGTGTGAGATAAGTGAGTACAGTGTGGTATGCTTCAGCCGTATAGGGTTTAAAAATCGTTCATAATTGAGTATGGGGGGGGGATGGATGGATGTGTAATTTAGAGTAGATTATAGGGATGTTATGATGGATGATATGTGATTATATGATTGGATTAGGAATTAGATGGATATGATAACTAAAGATGGGTAATTAAGAGGGTGATGGGAGAGGTAAGTAATAATTGAATGGAATAGATAGAGTAATTATTGAAGGGTGAGAGTATCATATGATGGAGTGAGGTGAGATGAGTACTAGGGAGTAGGGAGAAGGGGGGGAGAGTGAGAGTGAGAGTAGGATGGATAGATAATAGATAATAAAGGGATATATAATGCATTTATATACAATACAATACGAATAGATTAAAGATAGATAGTAATAATGATAAGAAGTAGAGTTAATTAATAGATAATAATGAATGAGTGAGATAAGTAGATTAAGTGGAATATTAATAGAGAGAGATAATAAATAACGAAAATAGAATTAATTGATAATTGGTAATAAGAATAATAATAATGTAATAATGAATAGATGAATAGTAATGATATACCCTGTTTTTATAATATATTGATGATAATATTTTGGATATAACTTTTCAAATTAGATATTTATAATAAAAAATATATCAATAAGTAAAATTATAAGAAATAATAGTAATAATAATAATGAGATAGTGATGATGCAAAGCTGGGATAATATATAATGAAATGAGCATATAGAAAATAATAAAAACACTATATAAATGAATATAGAATAAATAATAACAATAAGGAGTAGGATAGATGAGAAAATATATAATCTTAGATAATATATCAGAGTAGATAATAGGAGTAATAAGTACTAAATTGAAGTTAGATAATGAGATATGGATGAAGTGTGAATAATTGGGGAAGAATGAGATAGATAAAGATTCATAATGGATTAATAATGGAAAGAATGATAATAATATAATAGAGTATTAATGAATGGGATAATAATAAGTAGGGGATAATGAGTATAATAGGGGATAGTATATGGAATGGAATAGAGTAATGAAAATTAATTTAACCGTGCTATTTATTTGATTGTGCAGGTTTTCTGTCTTAAAGAATAACGTAACGTTCGATGTAGTTGTATATTATGGTGGTAGTGGAAGTCTAGGTGGTGAGTGGGGGGGGGTGTGGGTGAGAGTAATAGGGGTGAGGGGTAGGGGAGGTGTATAGGGTTACCCGGGGGGGGGGGGGTGTGGGGGGGGCGGGCGGGGAACTGCTGGTTATTATATATATAGTATTAGGTGGTGTAGTGAGGTATATGATGGAAGGTAGAGGCGGGTATTAGGGGTAGGGTATAGGGACGGGGGGGGTTAGTTGATTATATTAGGGGGTGGAGATGGTAGTATATTGAGGGTGAGTGAGTATATATAGGTATGTATATGAAGTGTAGGTAGAATATGGGTCGCTTATAAATAAATTTCTTTAGATTAAAATTTTTTTAGAAGATATTGATATATAAGATTAAGTAAATTATGTGCGATTATTTTTTTTATAGGGGGGGGGGGGGCGTGGGGAAATGTTGATGTATTTTATTTCATGCTTTTTTTTTTAAGTGATTAAAAACAAGAGATAGTTATTGTTTTCATAGTCTAAATTTAGAGTGTGTTCTCTCTCTCCTGGTTCGTCGTCTCGGGGGTCGTGCTTCGTCGGTCTCTTCTCGTGTCTCGATATATATGATTGGGGGGGGCTGGTATTATAGGTATTAGGATTATATACGTAGTATAGTAGGTATGTTATATGTAATGTAGTATAGGTAAGGTGGAGTGTATATAAGTAGTAGGGTAGGTAGGGTAGGGGGGGCGGGTGATAGGGTGATTGGGGGATGTAAGTGGGTTAGGGGGAGGGTAGTGATGCGGTTTTTGGTGGTGGTTTGTGTTTGTGTGTGTGTGTGTGTTTTTGTGGTGTGTGTGGTGTGTGTGTGGTGTGTGTGATGTGTGTTTTGTGTGTGTATGGTATGGTTTTGTGTTGCGAAAATTGAGAAATTGATTGATTCGTGGTCGTAGGGTAGATTGGCTATAACGGGTCTGGAGATGATTAGGAGTGAAAAAGAGTTAGTTAGTCTAACTCTGGGAAGATGTTGGTATTCAACTCTAAGGAATTTATAGGGCTGAGCACTGCATCGGCCCTCGTAGATGATGTCGTGGGTCTTGGGATATAGGACGGCGGGTTTTGTAGTAAAGGAGAAGAGAAAATTTGTTAAGAATACCAAAGTAGCTAGAAAATGATAGGAATGTCAATTTGTAATACATACGGAATTATGTTGATGAAAAGGAGTAGAAATATTAAATTAATAATTTGCATATTAATATGATTATTAAGAATCTGGTAAGGACGATTCAGATTAGGCGGTGAGAAAAGAGAAACGATAGAGCGGATGGTAGCTGGCCTCGATAGAAAAGCAGCCGTATGCAAACTGAGTTTATTAAGATCTGACAGATTCGGACCCCTGGTTCAATCTCGCATGGTACTCCCTTGCAAGCTTTTTGAGCACTTGTGAGAGGAAGGACTGAGTGTTGGTTGAAGCATTGGATTAACTGTTAAAAATTTATATTAATGTGACGAGGTGCTATTCTGGTTGAGAGGATATATTAAGAGTAAGGAGATTGATCTCCAGGGATTTATAAAGGTTTATTTATCATTGTGTAAGTTAGTATAGTATTGTTATATATATTATATTATAGTATATATATTATATATATTATATAGTATATATATTATAGTTAATAGTATAACTGTTATGATTGATGTATATTTATAGTATATATTTAGTACGTATATTATATATATTATATTTGCTAGCTAATTGAACTAGTGGCTGAATTAGAGATATGTTGTAGTTGATAGTTCTGGAGCTGTAATATATATTGATATTTCTGGCAAATGGTTATTTGTGCAATTATTTAAGCGGGAGAATATAAGATATGTGTCTTGGTCTTGCTATTTTCCCCGTTATGCCATGTATAGGTGAAAATTTAAATGTAATGATTAATTTCAGGAGGGGTTACGAGTGTAAACGCGACTGGTCGCGCTCGGTTATAAGCGGGGGTCGAGGAACCTTACGCCCTCGGCGTTCTATGACTTGCGAGGTGACGGACTGGTATTTCTTTTTACTTCTTTTGGTTTCGTTAATCGGATACGTTTATTTGCGGTTTTTTCCTCGTGCCCGTTCACGGTCGATGTTCCTTCTGTTCAGGCTTACTCTCATATCGTTTGTCTTTCTCTGGTTCCTGAGTTCCAAAATGAGACCATGAAGGGAAGTTTATTTTTAAAATTTGATTGATCTACATTTTTTCTTGTAACTAAAAAAATCTGTAGGACATATTGAGTAGATTGTGCGATGTAGATTAGAGATTGGTTCAATTGATTGTGGCGTTTCACTTTTACTTTACCCGATCTGATCCATTGCTGGATTGCTAGTCATGAGTAGTCGTAGTCTGATGATGATTCGATCGTTGAATCCTATGGTATCAAATCTTAATGTCTATCTAGTTCTAGTCTACTACCTATTTAGTGCGGTATCGTGAGCTTTCGTGTATCTAACTTTCTATCAAGAATTCCTAATAATGCTGTTTCATGCAAATAGTGATGTCAAATAAAGAGTCTGAGATCTTATTTGCTCTCTCTCGTCGGGTCTCTGCGTCTCTCTCTATGTGTTTCTCTCTCTCTCTTCTATTATTTAGTTTTATTATTAATTAGGTATTATATATAATATATTATATTATATTATTTATATTTAGGATGATATACTGTGTCTTAAGGAACATTTTATTATGATAGTTTAATTTGTAATATTATATTATTATAGTGAGAATATAGTAGGTTAGTATATTATTATAGTAGTAGTATAGTTAGTGATATATCGTTGTAGTATATTTATATAATGAGTAGTATATCTAGTATAGTACTATACTATATTATAATAGTATAAGGTACTATATAATATATATATAGTATTATAGTATGATTATACTTATATATAGATTATATATGCTCGCATGTCATTTATAATCAGATTATACGAAATGCAGGCCATCTGCTTTGTGTGTAAAATATTCGTAGATGCAGATTGCCCGCTTATTGCTTTAGTATATATTAGGTATGTTAGTAGTATATTAGGTATATAATATTGTTATATATATGATATATGAAATATGTTATAAAAGCACATACTATGTTATATATTATATAGGTAGGTATAGTATTAGTAGGTGTTTTAGTAGAAATGTGGGTTTCTTAGCGGTCACAGGGGGTGGTCATTGGCCTGATCAACAGTTCCAAGCAGTCGCAAAAAATTGGTTACGGGACTAAAAAAAGTTAACGGAGGAAAAATAAGCTGAGAGCTTTATTTCGGAGGGGTTATAGGGAGCAAAGTAGCGGGGGTTTTTACTCTCGTCGGGGGGTGCTTAAGGTTTTGGGGGGGGGGGGTTGGGGGTTTGGTCGTGTTAGGTTTCAATAAAACTAGTTTGGCGGCGTTAGTAGGAGTAACAGAGTAACGGGATGCGTGCCACTCTCTGGCATTTAGAGGCGTATATTGTGGCAAGCGGGCAAGAATTGTATAGTAAAACTAAGAACGTTTATGCAGCTAAACTTCTTTTTTTGTAGTCTGTTGAAAGAGTTTTATAGGTTCACCCTTTGCCAGCAGACTGCAAGTGGGTTAAACTCAGGCGCATTTTTAATGCTTGGTTTGTTGGATGAGAATTATTTGGTAGACTTGCTGCGTTCTATGGACCAGAGTAGAGTAAAAATACGTTTTTGCAGTGTTACTATTGTATAGTGGTAGTATATGTAGTATAAGTATATTATTATGATGAGTATGATAGTAGTATATATTATAAGGTTAGTAGTTTATAGGTTATATGTATAGTATATAGTATTTTTGGATTTGAAGTGGAAAGTATAGTAGTATATATATAACTATAGTATATTTATTAGAGGGTTGTACACTATATATATTCTATATATATAATAATATATAATATATATATCATATATATATATATATATATATATATATATATATTATAATTATATATATATGGTATATATATATTATGTATATATAGTAATATATATATATATTTTATGTATTAAATAGTATCTTATATGATATATATATTAGAATATGTATAATGATAGTTTGTTTATATTTCTTGTGTACTATATAATAAATATAATTATAGATATATAGTATATAGTATAGTATATATATATACTATAGGTATAGTATATAGTATATGGTGTATTTATTTTACGTATGTTTGAGAGTAGGATCTCTATTTAGGGTATAATAGTTTTTACATTGCTATATATCTATATTTAGTTGTTGACCGGATAGCAAAATTACTTTGGAGCCTAGACTCGGCAAGGTACCGATATTCAAATTTTTCATTGACCCGATTACGCTGATACCGTGATAGCGCAAAACTTTTGGCCGATTTACGTGATACGTGGGATGGAGCCGAATACTGTTTATCCCTATAAGGGTTGATGGTCCTAATTATACTATATGTATTATATATGTAGGTATATATTAGTATTTTTATATAATACGTATAATATATATAGTATAGTATATATATATATATATTGAGGTATATATGTATTAGTTTATTGTATATGATCTCGCAGCACTTGGTTAACCGGAAATACATACTGTCTCCTACACTGGCGGCACGTGCCCAGGCCGTAGATCGCGAGAACGTGTGTTACTCGGCGTCATTGAGAATTGCATCTCACGTGTTATTAATAAATGAGAATATGTTTTACAAAGTTGATTATAATTCAGCAGCGAGCCTGGAGTATACTTTTTACTGGACAGTGTCGGGGTCTCTCTGTCTCTCTCTCTCTCTGTGCTCTCGTCTCTTCTCTCGTCGGGTCTAGTAGTGTTTTAAGTATATGTATTATATAGTGGGGTAGTATTATATAGAGTTAGTAATATTAGTAGTTATTATAGGTAGTTTATAGGTATATTATTATGATAGTATCGATTAGTATAGATTGAATATATATTAGGTATATTATATAGTATATCTATAGGTGACGTATAGTTGGTAGTATATACAGATAATCTCTATTCCTCTTCATAAGAATAAATTCTCCATTTTTCAAAATGCTGTCGTACAGAGTGAAGAACTGTAATGTATTGTGGAAGTCTTTATAAAGTAGAAGGAACACTTAACCCGGTACAACGTTTAACTATCCATAGGGAATTCTTTGGCCACTCCTGATTGCCTTGAACTAATTGGCCTGAATTCGTGCAAAAACGAACACGATTTCTTATGAGGCTTACTTTTGTTTTTGCAAACAATTGGAATTAGATGCTGTGATGGAGCCGTCGATTTCGGAATTAAACAGAAAATAAAAAATGGTCTAAAAAAAAATTGAGCAACTATTGTGATGGAGTTTTAGATTGTCGATTTGGAAAAAATTAGATTTAAAGCTGATTTAATTGAATGAAATATTATCACTTCAAAAAAATGACGGTGTGGTAGGCCCTACCACTCACTTCATTTTTTGTTTGCACATTTTCGAAAGAACGTGGTAATTCAGCAATCACAGGAAATAGCACCTTTATAGAATTACGGAAATTCCTTAAGTGTGGTAAGCATTTCTCTACGATTTTGCGCTAAGTTTAACGAAAACGAACGCAAACTTGCGAGCATTTCTTACTGTTCGTAAGCACAAATGCAAAAACGTAAAACGCCTATATTAGACACAGTAGGTCAGAACTGATCGGAAATTATCAGAACAAATTGGGCGGGTATATATATATATAATATATACTATATATATATATATATTATATAATATATATATACTATATATATATATTATAGTATATATATAAGTATCTATATATATATAATATATATAAGTATATATATAGTATATATATATATATATATATATATATATTATATATATAATAATATATATATAAGGGATTCGTACCGGAACCAGAATGTTTTTGGTTTTCGGCCGGAACCGGAAATTCCGGAACCTTGGCAACGTTCGGTCGAACCTGAACTTTTCGATTTCCGCCTAGCCCTTACCATATTCTATCTACTGAAAACTTGTCGTATTAACAGTGGACTCTCTAGATGTTAAAGTAACGTGGCATGTTGTCCTATCCCTATTGTTGAGCTCTTAACTTAGTTCTGTAAGCCAAATTTTGGATACGGATCAGTAAATTTATTAAGGTAAACTAGGAATATACTATATAAAGGTCTACGGGTCTTCAAAGTTTTAAAAATCAGAAAATGATATCTCTCGCGAGCAAAAAAGGTAGATTTTTGCTGGAGTTTGTAACGCGATATTGTCGATCGAGTTAGACCGTTATCGTTTTTGTCATTTGATCTTTTACGCTCGATAAATGCTTACCCAGTTTAGCACGAATTTCGTGATAGACGAACGCGAATTTTCATAAAAGTCCTTTTGTTTACAAACAATTGGAATCCGCTATTGTAATTTTGGGATAAATACGCAAATAAAAAAATAACAAAAGTGATTCTATAGGCTTAAATAACTGGATCAATCTATTGTGATGGAGTCTATCCATTTGGAAGAAATTAATTTAAAGCTAATTTTATTGAATTTTTATTCATCAATTCAAACGGGCTACAACGTCGCTCGCCATCTTGTTTTTTACATTGTTTCGTAAGAAAGTGCTTAAATTCGGGCAAGCACGGGCAAATAGCAACCTTACAGCATTAAGAAATCCTGTACGTTTGGTGGCCATTTTCACGGATTTTAACAAACGCTAAGTTAACAAAAAACGAACGCAAACGGACGCATTTGCTTACGTTACGTAGCACGTAATTCAATATTGTCGATCGAGTTAATAAAATGATATTTCGGAGCAAGTATAAAAATCTGCGTCTCTCCTCTCTCTCATCTCTCTCTCTTCTCTCTCTCTTCTCTCTCTTGCCCTCATCATTCGCACCTTCTGCTCTCTCTCCTCTCGTGCTCGTCTCTCTCTCTCTCTCTCTCTTCATGCGAGACACAGCTGGAAAAGCATCCTTAGTGTTACTTTGGGAAATAATACCATATTATGTGAATTGTGATAAACTTTCTGTGTTAACTTTAAGAAACTGTGTACTATTAGTGCTATTAATTGTACTATAGATTAGTGAATTAGCTAACCTATGGTTAGTTTGAGGTTGATCAATAATTTGATCAATCTGAACAAAAATGGTTTCAGTTTTTTTACGAAGGAGATTCATGTTATATAAGAGTGGATGAAGTTGCCGGTAGAATGCCGCGGGCTCGGATACGCAGAGTTGGAGAGTTTCTGGCCGGTTAGCCGGAAGCTTGGTAAGAAAAGATTCGAATGGTTCCGGGCCGAAGTTCCGGGCGCGATGACTGTGGTGTCGCGGTCAGGTGCCCTAATTATTGTGATATGTATATGATATATGATAGGGTATTATATATGGATAATATTAGGTATATAGTATTTATTATTATATTATAATAGTAATTACGCTATATAATATTATGATATATATAGGGAGGATGAAAGGGCAAATATAGCAGAGAGGGAAGAAATGTCGAGGAGCTTTAAATTTTCTGTGAGTAAAGGTGAAAGATGCTCGTTTCTTTCTTCGGAAGCATTCGAGTCATTGAAGGGAAAATGGTTTAGGAAATTTCGTTTGTCTGTTATAGGCGAAGGGGCTGTGAGAAAGCAGCGCCCTGTCTTGGAGGTCAAATTGTCTTGCTTTTCGGGTGAATGGTGTTGAGTAAGGCTCAAAACTCTTTTTGTCGTAACTACGCGGAACACGGCGAGCGTCTGCGGCAAGGTGGCGGGGAGTGATGGTACGTGGGGATAGGTATAGTGCGTGTACGTTGTTTCAGGGCTGTTGTGTGCGAGGAAGAGTGACTGGAGCGAGTCCATCGTGTCCATGGTATGATAGTAGTATTAAGTACGTAGTATTAGTATATACTATATATAGTAGTAGCTATAATGTAGTAGGATTATATGTTATAGATATAGTATGTATATATATAGTATATATATATGATAGTATTTATATACTATATAGTATATAAGGAGTAAGGTGTATATGAAACAATTTAAAGGGACGCAAAGATGGTGGTATCGGTAAGTGATTATCGGTGCAAGAGTAGTTTTAGCTGGATACGGGATAGCGCTGATCCGATACTGCTCCTTCGTGCAATATTTGGTCCAGATCCTTGATACCGGGATAGCGGATAGCGAGTGTGTATGCTGGTGATTGCACTGGGATTATAGTATAGCATGATATATATATATATATATATTATATATATATATATATGATATATATATATATATATATTATATATATATAATATATAATAGTTGATATAATAAAAATAAAATTAAATAATTATATATAATATATATATTCATATATAATGAAATATATGTAATTAAAAATTTAGCAAATGTATAAATATATATTATATATATATATAATAGTATTAAATATAAATATATATAGTATATATATGATATATATATATATATATATTATATATAATATATATATATAAGTATATAATATATAATATATAATATAT
>JABUQX010039540.1:0-40001 GCA_015478945.1 Trachelipus rathkii
GAGAGAGATATATATTATATATATATATATATATATGTATCACTTACATCACACACACCTACACCTACACCCACACACCAGCACACACACAGCAGATACACACTTACACCGCACCAGTACTCACACACATCACATCTACACGTACAACACTAGTTGACACCACACACATACCCTTTACACACTTCACTCACCCAATAGACACTTACAACTACACTTACACTTATTAACCTACATCTATTCAACTTATACACCACTTACATCACCGTAGACACTGCAGCCATCCATAGACACTTCACCACTTAACTTATACATACACGAACACTATGTCATCTTATCCACATACTCACAGTACAACTCACACCATGGAGACACTCTACACTCACCCAAAACACTACACTTACCGATAGATCACTTAACTTAACCCTATTCACTTACACTTACGCTTACACTCACACCCAGATACACACACACACCTAGGACACTTATACTCACTTACACTCACCCTAGACACTTACATACCCATAGACACTTACACTCACCTATAGACACTTACACTACGCTTACACTCACACACCACAGACATACTCGCATATCTATTGCTCAACTTTGATGCCTCAACTTTGATGCTCAGCATTGATGCCTCAGCTTTGATACCTTAACTTCATCCTCAGCTTTGATGGCTCAACTTTGATGCTCATCTTTGGCTCAACTCTGATGGCTCAACTTTGTTGCTCACATTATTGTTGGCTCATCTTTTTGATGGACGTATCTTGCTGTTCAATCTTTTTAATGACTCAGATTATTGTGGCTCAGTCATTGTGTTCAGTCATTTTGATGTTTCCATCAACCGGAAGGAGTATCTTAGATGTTCTGTTAGTGTTCTATTGAGTATTCTATGAAGTGCCAGTTGAGGTGCCGAGAGTGCCAAGGAGTGCCCAATGAGTGCCAAGTGAGTGTCACTTGAGTGCCATGAGTGCAATGAGTGCCTACATAGTGCCAACTGAAGTACCGTCTTTTCAAGCTTTTTTAGCCTCCCTTGAAGCTAGAATATCCAGTACATATTGGTGTCTCCCTAGATATACAGGTAGGAGGAATCGAAATGGTGATACTACAAGTTGCCCTGATGCTCCTAACTATGAGTAGTCCTTTTTTTCTAGCCTACCCTGATCATAGAATACGCACTAATATGTTTAAACATATGTTAAGTTATAGAATCGATGGTGTATATTATAAGTCTGAGGACGCTTCCTTTTTCTAGCACCTCTAGCAGGCCATAATAATTAATTCTCCAATATTACTAGATCACTACCAGCCCGCGACCAGACCACAGGGGCACCCCGCCGCGTCTCAGCCCGCCGCGTTCCCCGCGCCCGCCGCGTTTCCCCGCGGCGCGCGCGTCCCCGCCAGCCGCGTGCGCCCCGCAAGCGCAATATTTCCGCGCGAACGAAAAATATGATATTCAATGTAAACTATTCAAAGAATGTTCTTTTCAAATATACTATAGTCGCGCCTGGTCTCAAGTCATTCATTTAACTTCATACTTAAACATTTTTATTAAAAACATTGTTTCGATCCTAAAACTGTATACTCATTATCAGACCTATTATATTATTTAAACAACATAATATCATAGTTGTGATATCAATGTAATCTATTCAAAAAATTTCATTTCAAATATACTATAAGTCATTCATTTTTATCTTCCTTGGAAAAGTGGTACATTTTTTTATTCTGAAAAGCATATACTATTACAGACCTTGAAAGCAGTAAACGTAAAATCAATGCTCAAATGCCTAGTAAACAGAGGCATAGTTGGCTTTGTTTAGCGGCTTACTGATTTACTGTATTATTGCTTTAGTAATATTGAATCATTGTATTGATGTAACATATTTTTGTTTCTTTTATTATTTTTTATTTTTAATATTTTTTATTTTATAAACTTTAAAAATTGTAATGGTAAGAAGAAAAAAACCAAAGTGTCTGATATATAAACATTTTATTTTACTACAACTGTTCGAATTTTATTAAAACATTACTTTCCATACCTAGTAAAGCTAATTAAAACAGTAAATCATAAACCGCTGTTGCCTAGCCAACAAGGTGGATTAGTAGGCTTTTGTTTTACTGCTTTACTGATTTACTGCTTCTACTGATTTAACTCATTCATATATTTATTAACATATGTTTCTTATAAATTTTTATTATTTTTATTATTTTTATTTATTATTATTGTTGTTATTAATTCATTATTTATTATATTTTATTATTATTTTTATTATTATTATTTATTATTATTAATCTTTTATTATTATTTGTATTAATTATTTTTTTATTATTATTATATTAATTTATTATTATTATTATATGATTATTATATTATACTTAATTATTATTAATTATTTATTATTTTATTTTATTATTATGATATTATTAATATTTTTATCATTATTATATTTTTATCATTATTATTATTATTTTTATTATTATACTTAGGGCTATTTACTTCATGTCCTATTTCTATTTAACACACACACACCTAAAAACACACACGACACACACACACACACGACACACACACACAGCCACACCAACACATAAAAATAATTCTTTGTATGAACATAACAGAAAAAAGATTTATTAAAACTTTTATTTTTTAATAAACACGTACATTTATATTACTTCATTATGTAATAATTAAAACATATATTTTACGTGACCCTAAAGCATAATCAGAAATCAGTAAGGCAAGCACCCAGCAGCCCTTCTAGCACCAGCGTATACACATTTGGTTTTTATGCACTCATGTTTCACATCTTCTTGAGAAACTCTCATTTCAATGATGTTGGCAATGAGTTCTCGGATTTGAAGATAACTTTTATATTACTTCATTCATTATAACTAAAAATTATTTCGAAAGTTTCTTAAAACTTCATCTAATACTATATCATTATCTTTGAACAAGAATTTATTAGTTATTTAATTACGAACTAAATAGCAACACTATCATTCATCGCAGGTAATTAATGTAATAAAACGTTTTAAAATAATTTCTACCTAAATAGAATGATATCTATTAGCCAATAGGGTTAACATGCAAATTACGATCCTATCAGAAACATCAGTAGGCAAGCACCAATAGGCAGCCCTCTACACCAAGTTTATTAACCACGATTGTTCTTTTGACTTACTGCCTTATCATCGATCTTTAAGCCATTAATAAGTATGAAATAGCACAAATAAGCTCTTCTCTGTTAACATAACATGTATTTTATTTACAATTTATTTACAAAGATAACTCGTTTTTCTAAATGTTGGAATGACATTTTTTTCATAATCTCATTTTTCTTTATAAAATTTAATTATTATATCATTTTTTTGTAATTTTTTTTGTTTGCTTTTTATTCCAATTTGGTTTTCTGCAATATTTTTATCGTACTTCTCCTACAATTTAACCATCGTTTTCATTTTAATTTAATTTTTTTTTAAATTTATTTCTAACATTTTTTATGCAGTTTTATTTGTGTTTAATTTTTTTTAATTTATAATTTTAAATTTTTGTTTTTTATCAATTTATTTTTCTAACTTTATTTTTTTTATAAGTTTTATTTTAACATTATACTTTGTGTTTAATTTTTTTTTAATTTTTTATTAATTTATTTTTATTCTAAATAAGTTTTATTTTACATTTATACTTTGATGTTTTAATTTTAATTTTATTTCTTAAAACTTTGTTTTAACTAAAAATTTATTCTTTTCATGTTTTAGTAAATTTTTTTACAAAATTTTACATAACATAAAGCAGTAAATCAGTAAAATCAAACTACCCCTCCCCTCCACTTGTATCTATTGTCTATTGATTATGATCTATTGATCTATTGGATTTATTGACTATTGATTTAAGTCATATTTGTATAACATACCAAAAACTTTTATTTATTTTTGTTTTATTTACTTTAACATTTTGTTTTTACTAAAAATTTATGCTTTTCATGTTTATAACGTAAAAATTACATTTTACACATAACCTCAAACAAGTAAATCAGTCAAATAATAAATCAACCAATGCCACCCATCCCCTCATCCTGATCTATGATCATTTGATTCTATTGATCTATTGATTCAAGTCAATATTTTAATATAACATAACACAAAAACTTTCATTAAATGCTTAAAAATTATTTAATCAATAACCTATCATAACCTATCATAACCTATAACAACATACACACACACACAAAAAACAGACACATACACACCACCACACACACACACACACACACACCACACACACCCACACACACACGAATAAACTGCTAACATTATCAAAAGTTCAATACGTAACAACAGTAAACTAATAACATTAATTACCAAAACTAACCTTAATTCAACGCTTTGTCAAAAGCATATCTCAACATTAACTAAGAATAAATGAACACCATCACACATACGCCCGCGCACACACCACACCACACACGAATAAACTGATAACGTTAACAAAAGTTCCATACTTACCAACAGTAAGTAACTAACATTACATAGAAAACCGTAACTTCACACTTTTCAACATATTCTCATACAGACTAAGAATAATGCCACATCGCACTAACCACACACACACTATACACACACACATAAATAAACCTGCTACATTAGCAAAGTCATACTTAGCAACATCGTAAAGTAACCAACATTACAATACAAAACTAACTATTCGCACGTTTTTTTAAGCATTCTGTAAGCATATCATGTTAGATTTTAAAAAATTAACATATAAAAATTTTAACAAAGATTATCGTATCCTAACCTAACTATTGAACTGAACTAAGAATCAACACACACACACACACTACACACACATACACACAACACACACGACAAAGATAATCCGTTCTATTTTCAAAATCTCGTTTTCTTTATTTAAAAACGTCAACTAAAATAAATTTTTTGCTAAAAATTCAATAGTTTCATTTAACATTTAATCTTTAGTGTTTTTTTTTATCAATTTAATTTTTAATTTATTTTGTTAATTTTTATCTTTAATTTATAATTTTTTTAATTTATTTGCTTAAATTATTTTGTTTATATGCTTAATTTTATGCTTTTTCATGTTTATCAACGTAAAAAAATTTTGCCTTTTTACACCACCTAAAGCACTAAATCAGTAAATCACTAAATCAAACCCACTATCCAACCTCCGCCCCACCTACCACCATCCTGTGATCTATTGATCTCTGATTAGAGTCACAATTTCGAGTATAATTTTCTGGATAAACATAAACATCAAAATCTATTTCTTTAGACATAGGAAAACGAATATTATGCTACAGTAATAAGCTTCAACCCTAATAAGGATAACATAGCATAACGTGAACTAAAAATATAAAGTACAACGACAAACTTACATACCTTAAGCCACGAATAAACTGTAACATTAACAAAGTTCCACACTTAGCAATCAGTAAAGTAACTAACATAGCATAGCAAACAACGTAACCTATTCACACTTTTCATGCATATTTCTAACATTAATTAATGTTAATTTTTTTACATTAATTAACTAACATTTTTCAAAGATTTATCATATCCTAACTTAATACTGAATGAACTACGAATAAATGACACACACACAAACAAACCACAACACAACACACACACACCACCCACACACACACACACACACACACACACAGCACACACACAATGTCTGATTTACTGATTACTGATTTACTGATTTATGGGTATGTAAAATGTAATTTTTTTAAGTTATAAACATAGAAGCATTAATTTTTTTTAGTAAAACAAAATGTTTAAAGTAAATAAAACAAAAATAAATAAAAGTTTTTATTTAGACAAAAAACTTCACTTAATTCAAGCGATCACAGATCAATAGATCAATATGAATATGATCAATAGATCAATACGATCAATAGATCACTTGATGGAGGATTGGTGGTGTTTGATTTACTGCATTTATCGATTACTGCTTTAGTAGTAATGAGAAATGTAATTATTTACGTTATAGACATGAAAAAGCATAATATGTTTAGTAAAAACAAATGTTTAAAGTAAATAAAACAAAAAAATGAATGTTTTGCTATGTTGTATAAAAAATATGACTTAAATCAGTAGATCAATAGATCATAGATCAATAGATCAAATGGTCAACAAACAAGATCATGATCATAGATCATGTAATAGGTGGATGGGTGGTGGTTTGATTTACTGATTTACTGCTTTAGCCTATGTGACAAATCTAAAAAAAATTTAATTTATAAAACTTGAAAACAATAAAATTGTTATATAAAAATTATATAAGAAATAGAAATTAAAAATAAACAAATTATAAAAGTCAAAATAAAACTATAAAATGAATTGATGAATTAGAAAGTAAAGTAATAAAAAAAATGAAATAAAAAATTAAAAGCAAAGTGTAAAATGTCAATAAACATAAAAAAATAAAAGTTAGCAAATAAAAATTAAAATAAATAATTTAAATAAAAAAAATTAAAATTAAAAAAGTAAACACAAAGATAGAATGTATAAATAAAACTTTTATAGAATAAAAAATGAAAGTTAGAAAAATAAATTGAATAAAAAACAAAAATAAAAATTAAAATAAAAAAATTAAAAACAAAGTAAAAATGTAAAAAAAAACTTATAAAAAATAGTTAGAAAAATAAATTTATATTAAATAAAAAAATTACAAAATAAAACAAATTTAAATATTAAAAGAAAAGATAAAATAATATAGACTTTAAAAATAAATTGATTGGCAAAGCAAATAATAATTAATACAAAGCAATATATATTAGTTAACGTTTATTAAAAAGAAAATGAGATGAAATATATAAATGTCATCCCAATTGTTAGAAAAAACGGTTTCTTTGCATATGAGGTGCCAATGACGACATGTCATGTTAGAACAGACGCATCTGTAACAGTATGATATGTATTATTAACGATATGTTTACTAACCGTCGCACCGGCTCCAGCACCCGGGTGCCGGTACCAACTCTGTCTCCTTCTCAGACTCTTTCCTTCATCCTTCCTTCTTCTCCTTCTTCCTTTCTTCTTCATTTTTGCATTCCATGCTTTTTTTCAGTCGGACCCCCCTCCGTGTGGGTTCCAGACACCATTTACGGACTTACAATCCTCATTTTCGAGATCTACAGGTTCAATAATCATATGATCTGATAATAAAAGTAAGTCCAATTTATTATATTTATTAAACTCAGCCACCGCCATCGGCTCCAGCACCGGCAGCGCGGCCGGCGTCCGACTTGCACTGACTCAGGCTCTTTCTCCCATCTCTCCCCTCTCGAATCCTCCTTCTCCATCCACTTCCTCCTTTTCTCATCTTCCTTTTTTCTTCCTCTGTTTTGCATTCCATGCATTTCTTCTTTTTTTAGGAGGGGGACCCCCTTCGGGGGTCCCCAGACACCCTAAGCCGAATCCGACTCAGAATCCTTCTCCACTCCGCTCTCTTTAACCCAGCCTAGAAAAATGTTAGCCTTCTAGCGATCAATTTAATTTAGGGGGGCACGTCTCCCTCCCCCTTTTAAAAAACCGGGGGGCCCAGGGGTACGTAACCTCGTGCGTGTGGTCAATATACAGTTTGTACTATATATATATATATAATAATATATAAGTAGTATATATATATATAATATAATATATATATATATATATTATATGATAAATTTTTAAACTTTTTAAATTATAGAAAAATTTACTAAATCTAGAAAAATGTTTCTAGATTCGTTGTATTTTTTATTTATTTATTTATTTATTTATTATTTATTAATTTTTTATTTATTTTATTTATTTATTGTTTCGGAAAAAAAACCCTTCGGTTCTTCGTCGGTGGAAGGTGTATAGTGACCCTTTTTACCGTGGAATTTTATTCAAAATCTTTCCCACCTTTTATCAGTCAAAACCACAACTTGACTAAACGCATGTAATCGACTGAATTTTAAATAATTTCTTCGATTATATTTTTTCGTTAAAAGCCAAACAGAGCACGTAGAAAGACATTTTAAACGTCGATTTGGGGTAACATCGATAAATCGATTGGAAACATCAAAAATGATCTATCATATTAAAACCGTTTCATGAACCAGAAAGTCTCTTAGGGGGGCTAAGCCCCCCTTTTTGGGGGTGAAACCCTTGAGTTCAAGGCTCAAGAACCCTCTGAAGTCGGTCTTCCCAGACCTAAATCGTCTCACGACCTTAAAACCCTAACCTTGACACGTCCAAGCTCTTGAAAAACCTGATGTTCATAAATGTGCTTGCAACATCGTGCAACTTCCGCGAATTTCATTTGGGCTGTCAGTTGTGCGCCCCCTACTATAATACTAAATATTAATTATATATATCTCATAGTTAATATATATATATATAAATATATTATATTATTATAATATATATATATATAATTATATATATATATATAATATATAGATATATTATTAGAAGAGGGAAAAAAAGAGAGCTTTAGCCACAAATCTATTAAATATAATTGTTTACCAGGGTTACGGGATTTGGGACCTACACTGAAATGCACCCCACAAAACCGTCTTTCCCCAACTCTTCGCCTTAATGAAAAGATTTTACAATGGATTATATTTTTTGTCACTAGTATTGACATTTAAATATGGATGGTGTGTTTTGAGAATCATCAATTTTTTCTGCTGAGAGCCCCAATATTGCTTAAATACTCTCCGAACTTGGAACATAAGTTTAGGACAGCCAAGTATTTCTGCAATTTACTCAACGCGTTAGGGAAAACATTTTGCTTAACTTTCCTACAACTGATTGGATCATCATTTGAATCTAATGTTTTTTCTTGGTTTATATATTCAATCATTTGCACTATATCTTTGTATATGAGTTCTTCATCACTAGTGACCGTAGATAATTATCAGTGAACGTTATTGATTACTTGTATGACCAGGTGTGTTCTGTAGATTCTCGCTTTTTTTCTTTTCATGGGTGGCGAATTAATAGACACTCGGATTGAAGTTTTTTCAACTGCAACACAAAGTTACGATTTAACTTGTTCTATATATTGTTACATCAAAAAACTTGCCTTTAAACGGGGATCTAAGTAAGTTTGCAATAGTATGAAGGTCATAATTTCCACAGAACCAAAGCGTTTTCTACTCTAGTTTAATTACATATCTTTCATTCATTTAAACCTGCCCATCATTTGCATTTAAGATGGTCAAAATGCTCCTTAATAGCGTTGAGATTAATGGTTTACATCGGAGACAGAAGCCTGTAGAGGCGCTGATTTTTTGGTAGTTTCTTCCAGGTTGTGGAGTCGGTTCAAAAATTTTCCCGACTCCGACTCCGACCTTTCGAAAACGACTCTGACTCCACCCTCTTCAAAATTCCCGACTCCGCGACCGACTTCCGACTCAACCTCTTAAAATTACCGACTCCGACTCCGACTCCGACTCACCAATTTTGAAACCGACGCAGACTCCGACTCCGACTCCGACCCACCCTCTTCAAATATTATATTATATCATAATATATAATATTATATAATTATTAAATATATATATATAATATATATAATATATATATATATATAATATATATATATATATATAATACTAATATATATATTATAATATATATTTATATATTATGATATATATATATAAGATATAGTATTAATATATCTATATATATTATATTCTTATAATATATATATATATATATAATATATATATAATACCTATATATTATATATAATATATATAATATACTTTTTTTATATATATATATATATAATAACCGTCCGTATATAATTATATATATATAATATATATTATAATATATATTGTAGTTGTTACCTGTGTTAAATGCATAGTGTGAGGACTAATAGGTCTGGAATAGAGAGGTTATGTCTAAAGTGAAATGTGTGCATAGGAGCAATCTTACGGGGCGTGTGAGGTTGAAAGAATTGATAAATGGAGGAATGACGTATTATTATTGAGTTGTGTGGTGTGAAATAAAGGGGTAAAATGAAGGAATAAATCAAAGTATACGTTGGAGATGTTTTGGGTCATCGTAAAGATGGATGATAGTCACCTTGGTTAAGCGATGTACAGTGTGAGTGTGCTGGTAATTGACCGGCTTTAAGCCGAGGAAAAAGTGAGTGATCAATAGAAGGAAAATGCCTGGAGAGAGAAATGCTGATTTGGAAGGGGCTGAGAACATAAAGGGCACATTAGGATGAACTGGCGGGATTTGTGAGGTATGGTTGTGGCGCCACTTGGGCTAAGGAATAAACCCCACATTGCGAGATGCCATAGTGAGTGGTCCGTCGTGGTCTGTGAAGCTCTAGGGTAATTTTCTGACTAACGACAAGTCTCACTAAAAGGTAGTAAAGGGCCGGTAAAGGCGGGCTTCTTTTTCGACTTTCGTTCATACCTTCTGAAATAACCTTTCTGTTCCAGTAACATTCTGTCAACCTTACTCTACAGCTTGGGGAGAGAAGGTGAAATGACATATATATCTATTATATATATATATATATATCTATATTATATATAGTATATTATAATACTATATATATATATTATATATAATTATTATATATATAATATATATATATATATATAAATAATATATATATATAATATAGATAGGGCCGTAGCAAAAAAAAAGTTTCGGATGATGTTAGATTAGATTATATATAATATATTATATATATCATATTATAGTATATATATATATATATTATATATATATATATATATATAATAATATACATAATATATATATATAATATATAATATATAACTATATACTATAGGGCCGTACAAAAAAAGTTTTCAGGAATGATTTAGAGTTAGGATTAATAACTTATATATATATATATAATATTAAATATATATTATATATAATAATATATATACTATTATAATTAATATATAATATATATATATAATATATATATAAATAATATAATATATATATAAGAATAAATGTATAATATTATATAATATATATATTATATATATATATAATATATATATATAATATATATATATATATATATATAATATTAATATCTTATATAGGGTAAATCTTGCTAAGTTGGTGGCTTCTTTAAGAGCAATCACCCTATATAAGGTTGGTAAATTTGAAATCCATATTTGAAATGATTTTTTTATTCAACATAATTAAAATATCAATGAAAGTACAAAAGTAACAAAAGTCCCGTTTTGTTAGATACTCTCTCTTCGCTAGGTGATTGATGAGCACAGCCTTTTCCTAAGGCTTTTCAAACAATGCCTCTGACCTTCGTCTCGTTTAGCGAAAATTGTGATCGAATTTCAATCGCAGCCCTTTTCCTTCAAGTTTATCGCTCTTGCCGGGAGGATTCTGGAGAGAGTATCTTTAGTGAATTGTTTCTTCTGATTCTTATTGTAATTTAATCTGATGACTGTATCTGACTGAAATGTATTCGTCAACGGACGGGTCTTATATATATTTTTCATTTTTGACTATGCTACAATTTTGCTCGCGCAAATCTTAGCTAATAAACGAACATAAATTAAAATTTTGACAAAGTTATAATGGAGTACATTACTTCCCGCTCATAACACGGAGTGAGAAAGTATGTATATATTGATACAAGATAAAAATAACCTTTCATGCAAATGGTTAGCAATCTGTGAGCATTTTAAACAATAGCACACAAACATATAAAACATTTCAAGGGTAACATAATAATTAACAACAAAATACATGAAAGTTTAGTACTTTAATTGCTATCATATCTAATATGTCGAAGACATAAGTAGACATACAACATTTGAAGTAAAAATATAGTATAACAAATGAAATATAAAGGAATATCAAATACGTAGCATAATTGGTTACATTCCGAATATCTAAACATATATACAAATATTTACCTACTAAATATACAATATATTTTATTAACAGAAAATAAAAGTGCATCCAAACATAAAGCATATTTGCTCTTTTCTCCTGAAATCTTTATAACATACAGAACATTTAAATGCATAAAAATACAAAAACTTTAATAACATAATTATTGATAATGAAACAATTTGGAATTATTACAAGTTAAATAGGCCACATCGACCGAACGTTGAATCCAATGAAAGTCCAGTATAAGACGTTTCTAATGTATCCATGATTTGCCCAATGCGCACGTAGTTTTCAAAGTTTAGTTACGAGAGAAACATTGCATGACATATGTAGAGACAGTTGCTTGAAATTTAGGTTCTTTATTGGAAAAATTTCTTCATCAATAAAAGGGAGAGGTCACAGAACCATTTCGAATTCGAAAAGGAATCAAGTTCGTAGTGGAATCCAAAACTGAATTTCTGCCCATAATCCAAACTTAAAAAGATGAAAGAAATCCATACCGTAAAGAAAAGTTACATATGTATTGGCGAAGTTGCTTGAAATTTAGGTCCTTTATTTTGAAAAATTTCTTCATAGCATAAAAGCGGAGAGGTCAACAGAACCATTTAGAATTTCGAAAAGAATCAGAGTTTCGTAGTTGGAAACTCAAATATGATTTCTGCCCATACTCCAAACTAAAATGATGAAAGATATCCATACCGTAAGGAATTTTGCTATGTCTGACAATGAATCCCGAACTGTAGAGTTGTGAACAAGATGACATAATCCAAATAGAAATGAAAATTGACAGTCCAGTAAGTCGATAATGGTTCCGTTTGCTCGAGTCATTTTCTCTGAGTGTTCTGATTGGAATTTTGTTAATTCGTAGTTTTTTTCATTTTGTTCGTTTTTCTTTGGTTATCAGAAGGCGTGATTGAAGTTCTGGGTGTTTTCTCCGGGTTCACCAATTGTATAGGGTAAGACTAATTTGGTGGCTTCTTTAAGATCAAGCACCCTATATAAGAGGATGGTAAATTAGAAATTCAATATTTGAAATGATGTTTTTATTCAACTAGAAGTAAAATATGCACAATGAAAGTATAAAAGTACCAGAACTTCTGTTGGATATCATCTCTCTTCGTAGGCGAATGATAGTCCAGCCTTTTCAGCAGCGTTTTTACCAATTGCCTCTACTCTTCGTTAGCGAAAATTTGGTGATCGAATTTCAATCGCAAGCCCTTTCCCTTCAATTATCTTTCTTGCGGGAGAATTTCCTGAGAGAAGTATCTTTAGGAATTTGGTTTCTTCTGATTTCTTACTTGTTAATTTAATCTGACTGACTGTAATCTGACTTAAGAGTATCTCAAACGGACGGTTTATATTTATGTCATTTTGACTTTATCTACAATTTTGCTCCGCGCAAATCTTAGCATAAGTACGTACATAAATTAAAATTTTTTTACAAAGTTAATGGAGTTCTACATATATATATACTATATATTATATATATATAATATATATATATATATATAATATATTAATATATAATATATATATATATATATTATATATATTATATATATTACTTCAATAAAGGGAATAAAATAATAAAATTATTAATAGTAATATATATAATATATATATATATATAAGTATATATATATATATATATATATAATAAATATATATATATATATACTATAGTAATATACTATAAATAGTATATATATATCATATATATATATATATTAGGGCTATAGATAAATAAACGCTTATATATATTAAGCGATCAAAGCCCCCTATAATAAGAAGAATAGTAATTTTAGAAATCCATATTTGAAATGATGTTTTTCTTTCACATAAGTAAAATATGCAAGGAAAGTATAAAAGTCAACAAAATCCTTCTGTTGAATACTCTCTCCTTCGTATGCGCAATTGTAGTCCACAGCTTTCCAGTGCGCCGTCTTTTCCAACAAGCTTCTGACTCTTCGTTTAAGCGAAAAATTTGATCGAATTTCAAGTCGCAGCCCTTTCCTTCAAATTTATCTTTCTTGCCGGGAGGATTTTCTTCTGATTCTTAATAAGTGAATTTGTTTTCTTCTGATGTCTTATTGTTAATTTAATCTGCGACTGTATCCGACTGAAGAGTACTCAAACGGACGGTTTTATATATTACTCAATTTTCGACCTGATCTAAAAAATTTTCGCGCGCAAATCTAGCAAAGTAAACAAATTACAAAACTTTTAAAAACTTTACTGGGGTGCACATATATATACTATATAATAATTATATATATATATATATAATATATATAATATATATATTATATATATATTATATAATAATATATATAATCTATATATATATTATACTATATATATATATATACATATAATATTATATATATATCTATATATATATATATTTATATATATAATATATATTTTATATTAATATATATATGTATATATATATATATATATATTATATATAGTATATAATATTAATATATATATATTTTTTACTTCAATAAAGGGAATAAAATAATGTAACAATAATAATATTTGAAAGTAAAAAAAAAGAAAAAACTTATTCCTATAAAAAATTCTTAATTTTAATCTCTTAACAACAAAAGATTGATACTTCCTTCGTTTATATTGTGATGCTATGATTAAACACCATACTTATTAATTAAAGCCATTTCTGTTAGGTTTTTCTTCTCCTGTAAGAAATTGAAAAAGTATATGTTTTGAATCCTTCTTCAGAGAAAGAAATATTTTTTTGGGAGTTCACCATTTTGAGTACAGTTGAAAAACTTAAATCCTAACAGTCTAAATATGACTGCACATCAAACAAATTCATTTACAAAATTAGCAAATTTGAATAGATATTCGATGGATTGAGTAACTATCAAAGATTAGCAAGTATGACTTATGATCGAAACCTTGCCTCTCTAACGGTTTGAGAAAATCATCAGGAAAATAAATTGTAATTGCCCTATTACTCTTTTCAATTTTAAATTGATTCTCACAAGAAACATTATCATTGCTTCTCACTATCAGAAAGACTAAGTTCTGTTGCAACTCCAAATGTTTGAAAATGGTATTCGTTGATGTTTTCTCTAAAATCTTTCAAAACAAGCGTCACATTTTCAATAGGAGTAAGAGCATTTGTTGTCACTATTATTGAGAATGCAAAGTGAAACAATAGATGAAGGAGTTTTGCAAAATAAAGTTTAAGAGACATAAATAAATAAATTTATAGCAGCAGCTCCGTTAATCGCAGACTGAAAAGATCAACTAAGTTTTTTTGAAAAAGGTTTAATATCTTGTCATGATCCACTCAAACTCCATTTAAGCTTCAATTAAAAATTTTCATTAGCATCGTAACAACCCATCGAATTTTCCATCAATCTTGTTTCGTCCATTCGTGAGAGATTTGTTCCTTAGTTGTGTCTGGGAAAATTTTCTATTTTGTTCCTATAAAATATTAGTCGGCTTGCAATCTAGAATAGCATATAGCTGCATTCGATGTGCCATAAAGTTCTTAGCATGTGCTGTACTCACACAGTGGTGGACAGAAATGAACATCTAACTACCGCTGGATAATTTTCGACATGCTTAAGCACCTCTAAAACAATTTCTTTCTGGCTGTTTTACAACCATCATCGTGGTCCACTCAGAAAGTCCTATTTATATACAAAATTAGTAATTCCTTGATAGAGATAAGGAAAACAGAGAATCCAGTTAGGAGCCCACATGGGGCCTATCGAACTCGTCCCGTCAACTAAATATTTTCAAAATATGCGCAACATAACACAACCTACACCAACGCTAAGGCCTGTCCAATTCCTAAATAATAAATGGTCCAAGTAATATATATGCCAACTACTACCAAAGTAAAAACTATAGTAAAGTACATGCTAACTCAAATACAAGCTTTAATAAGTTTATCAAAATACTGATAGCTACAACATGATTTACTTTTATAACTAACATAAAACCCGCCATTTGGCTTAGTCAAAAGATACAACATAGTGCCCAAATCATCTATATAACCATCCAATCCCTATCTTTAATTGCTGCATGAGTCACACTCAACAACCTCTATGGGAAAAGATTTCCAAAAATTTCAACACTATTTACAGAATGTTTTTCTCTGCATCAAGGTTTACACGTCTTCTTAATTTCTATTGTTGTCCCCTATCTCCTGTCCGTGGTCTATAAAAGAAATTTTTGTCTCAGTATTATCAATGCATGTAAAATATTTATAGCACTTGTATAATGTTCTATGAGAATCGCCTTTTAAAGAAAAGCATTCCTAACCTCTTCAGCCTTTCCCATAGCTCTTACCCTCAAGCCAGAAATCATCTTTGTTGCCAGTAATGTTACACTCTCTAAAAAGAATCCTAGTCTTTTGCTTAAATACAGGGGCCAAAACTTGTGCGCAGATACTGCACTCCTTGTGCTACGAGCTATTATGCATCTACTTATAACTTTATTAGTTTTGTAAATCATTTTGCTATTTATTATACTTAACGATCTTATTAGCTTTATTCCCTGCTTCCCAAACACTGATAGCTACTTTCCGATTGCGCTTATACTCCCATCTAAATTTTTTTTTGGTCCACAGACTCATCCAATCCCCGATTCTATCGTAGTTAATCTTATTTGATTACCTAAAATCGAAGGAATCTACACTTTTTACTATAAATTCAATTGCCACTTAATCTGTCTACCTAAAGTTTAGTCAAGATATTTTGAATCTTATATTAGTCTATCATTATTCCTTAATAAGGGTACCACTTGTGGTATCATCTGCAAACTTAAAAAACTTACATTTAGCTCCTGATCTAAACTTATATATATATAATATATATATATATATATATATATAATAAGTATATATATATATATATATAAATATATATATATATATATAGGATATATAATATTTATATATCATATAATATATATAATATATATATATATATAATATATATATAATTATATATAAATATAAATATATATATTATATAGATATATATATATATATTATATAATATACATATTATATATATATATATATAATAATATATATATATATATGATATATAATATATATATATATATATATATATTATTATAGTATATACTATTAGATATATATATTATATATATATATAATATATTTATATATATATATAATAGAATATATACTATATAATTTATTATATATATATATTATAAAATATATATATATATATATATTATGTATATATATATATATATATAAATATATATACTAATTAAATAGTATATTGGAACCAACAAGCCATTTAGACTAGAAATTTCAACCAACTATAATGTTCCAATTTTATTATAAATATACAAACTTAAATTTGCCTTTGATTTAACTTATTATTTTATTATATTAAAATTATAATTAAGAGACTTAAGCCATCCAAAATTTTGATAACTTAATAATTTTCGGGGGGGGAGAGGTTGACCCCTGTATCCAATCTACAGCTTGTGTTTATTAATATACTATATAGTATATAATATCATATATATATATATATATATTATATTATTATCTATATATATAATATTATAAATAATATATATATAGTATACATAGTATCATATTTATTTTAATAATATGTATGTATTTAAATAAATATTTTACTTTATATATAAATATATATATCTTATATAAATATATATATATATATAATATATAGTATTATGATATATATATATATATATATATATATATATATATATATAATATATATATAATATATACATATATCTGACATATATATATCTGAAATCTTCACTTTAGCAAGTAACATACAACTATTTTCTTTGTCATTTTCAAGTTTGTGAATAAAAATTTTTTGTTTTCAATTTTTTCTTTTAATCTTAAGTCCATTAAGAATGATCATCTTAATAATTTTATTTCGTTTATGTATTGAAACCATGTTAAAAATATCATTTCACCTTTCAAATTTCTTTTTGACATTTGAAAACGTGTCATTAAGACGATTTTCTCAGTGTTCTGATTTCACCAGAGTGGCCGCTTCATTGTGAGCCGGGGTGGGTCCGTACACCAACTTCAAAATATATATAATATATATATATATATATATCTATATATATATAATATATATATAATATATATATATATATATATATATTATATATAATATATAGTAATATATATATTTTAAATTATATATAATTTATATATATATAATATATATATATATATATATAATGTATATTATATATATATATATTTATATATATATTATATATAATATAATAATATATATATATCATAGTATATATCTAAATATATATACTATATTATATATATATATATTATATTATATAATAACATTTAAAGACATTATATCAGTTTCTACAGATTATATCATATAGTATATTTCTATTATTTATGTATTCAATTATATATTATATATTATAATTATATATAAATAATATATAAATATATATAGTAATTATATATATATATATAATATATATAATATATAGTATTTCTTTATTTATGTATTCTAATATATACAATGTATTTGTGTATTTAATTTCTATATGTATTTATATATATTATATTATATATATATATATAATATAATATATATATTAAATTATTATATAAGTCAGTGAACTTGTATGATGATTAGAGTCAGTCTTGATTCATAACTTTGTCAGTATTCACAAATTTATGACTCTCAACTGTACTATTTTGAAAGTTACCGACCTCTGACTCGACCGATCCCGAACTCTTCAATTACGACTCCGACTCCGAACCTCTTGAAAATTTACCGACTCGCGACTCTCGACTCGACTCCGACTCGACTCCGACCTCCGACTCCGACTCGACTCCACCCTCTTCAAAACAAATTACCGACCCGACTCCGACTCCGACTCCGACTCCACAACCCTAGGTTTCTTCAAATGGTTTCAATAGCTTAGCAGTGTATATGGATGTCATTTTCCAACATTAATAAGAAATGTTAATTTGGAAACAATCTGGCGCTGTACGAAGCAAGAGGTTCTTTTGAGCAATACTTCTTTTCACCATCTAAAGTGTACTATTCCAACTAATTAGATAGTCTTTGATAACATTGATTAAAGGAAATATGAATATTTTTTTAATTGACTTCAACTCATTTTCATTTTTGTTTTCTTTTCACATTTTTAGAGTATTTTATTATAAAATTCTTTATCAATCTCGATAATAAACATCCGCAGCAACCATCCGCTGGCCAAAGCTGGATTGCGATTGCGGATGCGGATTCGGATATTGTAATAATACGACCTGATGCGGATGCGGATGTTACCTGCATCACTATATTTCATTTACTTTACCTGTATTTTATAGTGTTGAAGTTTGGGGTTTATGCAGATTCCAAATTTGTTTTTTGTTTTAATACTTAACATTATCTAGATGACTCAATTATACATTTATTTTCCTATTGTCCTTTTTCATTCTTTTATTTTATTTTTCTTCTTTTTAATGTTTATATTCCTTTATATTAATTAATTCTTAATATTGTTTAAATATTATTTGTCTTTTAAATCTTAAAGAAGTTTTTAAAAAATAAAACAACATTTAACTTTCAAATAATTTGTCGCTTTATTTATATCTATATCTATTTATTTGTATAAAAATAAAAAAAAGCAAATAAAATTTTTTTTGAAAAGGAGAAAAAATGATTAAATGAATTTATCTTTCTTCCCCCCTCTCTGCTTCTTCAAATTTGTTTTTAGTCATCTTACATTTGAAAGTTCTTATTTTCTGTTTCATTTTCATTTTCATCCTTCACTCTTCATCAGTTAATTTGCTTTCATTTTTTATATTAATTCTTGGTGAATATATAGCAATTGATCATTTACTATTCACCATTCTGATTTTTTGTATTCTTGAAATTATTAAATATTCTTCTTATTGCTGATATTATATCATCTCATACTTTTTAATTTTTTGATTGTCTTTCTGACATTAGAGTTCTACAAGTTTTACTATCCGTTCTCAAAATTATAGGTATACTTCTTATTATAATTCTTCCACATTTTTGTATAGATATAGTGATTGTTCCTATAACTTCCAAGCAAACTATTTGCTCTGCTTTATAACTGAGTAGTTAACTTTCTTTGATTTATTGGATTTCCACATTATGGGTATCATTTTTCCTTTTTTATCCACAAGCAAAAATTATACAGCCTAGTTGTGTTTTATCTAATTGCTTTTAATTTAATCTCAAATGTTATTAATTTCTCAATTTTCCCTTTAATTTAATTGTCATGAATCTTAATTCATTTCTGTATTCTTTTTTCAATCTATGGATGTCTTTATGAACCTTAATACTCAGTCTTTATCTCCTTACTCATTTACTAACTTAATACTAAGATAAACTGGTCTGTATTTCTGCCATCCATATTTATTTCCCTATAATCTGTTGGTAGTTGCTTACAACTTCTCTTTTAGTAAGTGGTTCTTTTCTTTGTTTTATAAATTTCATTAATTTTAAAGTAATAGTAAACTTGTGGCAGGTTCTGGTGGAGTTTTTCATATATTTTTTACATATTTCGCATTTTCCCATGATTCGTTCCAATTCTTTTCTTCCAGTTTTCCAAAATGATCGGAGTCTTTTATTTGTTGTTTCATTACCATATTTCTCCATTAATAATTTTTCTATTCTCCACAAAGAGCAAATTGTCTATGTAGCTTTTTTCAATTTTTCTTTTTCATATCTTTTTTTTTATCCAATTTTCTTTGAATAGACAGATCCAACATGTTTTCTTTTGTTTTCTATTTAATAGTATGCAGGAATGTCCTCCTTCATTATCAAAGGTCTGTACTTCTGTCGATTCAAATCACAATATCAACAGTTCCATCTCATATTAATTTTTTAATTTCATGTCTTTCAATGGTGATTTTATCCTTAGTAATAAAGTACATCACCCTCCTATACTTGATTTTAATATTAAAATCCTTTCCTTTGATGTACAAGGCAATATACTTCTTTTAGATATTTGTTATAATTCTGCTTTCCAAATACCAAACAACCATTTTTTTAAATTTTGCAGTTTCTTCTTCTTTTTTCATTGTTTGTTTAGTATATACAATTTTTGGGGGGGTTTTTTGGGGGGGTTTTTTTAAAAATTTTCAATAGTTTAATTTTTTTTATTTACCTTTTTTTATATTTTTGAAGATGTTTGCATTTTTTTTGGTTCCAATTTTTTGTTTTTATACATATTTATGGTATTAGAAGATTTATATTAATTCCTTTATTTCCGCTATTGTCCCTTTTTTCATTCTTTTATTTATTTTTCTTCTTTTTATGTTACAGAGGCTTGTGAAGAATTTATAAAGGTAAGGAAAATTTATAAAGGTAATTTATAAAGGTAATTTTATAAAGGTTATTAAAATTATAACCGAAAAAAAAACTATATCGATCCGATCTCATATATTTGGAAATAAACTTATTCTATATCCTCTAATCTTATAGCTTTCTTTATATCTTATATCTTTAGATATCTTATATCTTCTCTTTAATTCTTAATTTTCTTCCTTTTGGGATTTTGTAGAAATTTTTTAATTGATATGGATATTCTTAAAGTTATCATTGTGTGACATGCTATAATTATTTTCAAAATTTATCTATTCAGATTTTATGCCGCTCTCTGACTCTTCTATTCCTGCTGCTGTGTAGACGATCATTGTTACTTATTAAAATTCATAAATAAAGACGTTTGCCTGGTTTCCGTTCTATATCATATCTTTCGTGTATTAGAGTATCTACAAGTGTTTTACTATCTGTTCTAAAATTATAGGTATATTCTTATTAGTAATTTCTTCACGCACATTTTTTTATATATACCAGGATTGTTCTATACTCAAGCAAACTTTGCCTTGCTTGTAAACTGAGTAGTTAACTTTCTTTGATTTATTGGATTTCCACATTATGGGTATCATTTTTCCTTTTTTATCCACAGCAAAAATTATACAGCCTAGTTGTGTTTTATCTAATTCTCTATTAGCAAATGATGAATCACAATATGTTATGAATTTCTCAATTTTCTCATTATTTATTTGTATGATATTTAATTCATTTCTGTATTTTTTATCAATCTATGGAGTTCTTTATAATCTTTAATACTCAGTTCTTTTTCTCCTTTACTCATTTTACTAACTATATAAGATAAATCTGGTCTTGTATTTCTTGCCATCCAATTTATTTTCCCTATTAATTGTTGGTATTCTTTTACTTCTCTTTTATTAAGTGTTCTATTTTCTTTTGTTTTTATTTCATTAATTTTAATTGCTAATGGCAAACCTACTACAGGTCTTGGTGGAGTTTTCTTATATTTTTTACATATTTCGCATTCTCTCACAATTTGTTCCAATTCTTTTCTTACATTATTCCAAAAAATCTTCTTCTTTTATTTGTTTTTCATTAGCATTTTTTATTGTTTTAAATAATTTTTCTATTCCACAAAGAGCAAATTGTCTATGTAGCTTTTTCAATTTTTCTTTTCTATCTTTTTCTTTTATCCAATTTTCTTTGAATAGACAGATCCAACATGTTTTCTTTTGTTTTCTATTCAATAGTATGCAGGAATGTCCTCCTTCATTATCAAAGGTCTGTACTTTCTGTAGATTCAAATCACAAATATCAACAGTTCCATCTTCAATATTAATTTTTAATTTCATTCATTTCAGATTTTGGTTATTTTTAAAATAATAAATTTTAATTTACTTGATTTTTAAATCAAAACTCTTCCTTTGTGTTACAAGGCAATAATATTTCTTTTAATATTTTATATTCTGTTTTTCCAAATACAAAACAACCATTTTTAAATTTTTTCAGTTTCTTCTTCTTTTTTCATTTTGTTTGTTTAGTATATACAATTTGTTTGTTTTTAAAATGTTTAAGGTCAATTTATCTTTAATTAACTTTATTTAAATGTTTGAAGGTTTTGACTAAATTCGTTTCGAATTGTTTTTTTTTTTTTAACCATATTTTGAGGTATCTCAGATGATTTAATTATTCCTTTATTTTCCTATTGTCCTTTTTCATTCTTTTTATTTATTTTTCTTCTTTTTAATGTTTAATATTCCTTTATATTGTTGTATATTTCCTCTTGATATTGTTTAAATATTATTTGTCTTTTAAATCTTATTTTACTTATTTAAAAATTAAAACCAAACATTTACAATATACTAATAATTTTGTCTCTTTATTTTATATCTATATCTATTTATTTGTATTATAAATCTAAAGCAAATAAAAGTTTTCTGAAAAGGAGAAAAAATGATTAAATGAATTTATCTTTCTTCCCCCTCTCTGCTTCTTCAAATTTGTTTTTTAGTCATCTTACATTTGAAGAAGTTCTTATTTGCTGTTTCATTTTCATTTTCATCCTTCACTCCTTGTGAGATTACATTCTTCATTTGCTTTTATTATGTAATTTCTTTGGTGTCTCTATTCACATCAACGCTATCAGTCGCCTCTTTCTCCAGTTTTAGATTTGTATTGTTCCTTGATTTTTAAAATTATTTATTGCATTATTGGCCTCCTCATACTTTTTATTTTTGATTGTCTTTCTGACATTAAAGTATCTACAAGTGTCTTACTATCTATCTGTTTCCTGAATTTTCGGTCTCCTTTTATTACTTATTTCTTTCCACATTTTTTTTTTTTAATAATAAGGACTTGTTCTATACCTTCAGGCAAACATTTGCCTCTGCTTGTATACTGAGTAAGTATACTATTCTTTGATTTATTGGATTCCACATTGTATGGTATCATTTTCCTTTTTATCCACAGCAAAAATTATACAGCCTAGTTGTGTTTTATCTAATTCTCTATTAGCAAATGTGTTCACTCTGTGATTCAGTGATTTCTTTCTATCTTTTTCCTCATTATTTATTTGCCTCATATCTAGTTCCTTTTCTTTATTTTTTATCAATCTATGGAGTTCTTTATAATCTTTTTAATACTCAGTTCTTTTTCTCCTTTACTCATTTTAACTAACTAATACTTAATGGTCTTCGTATTCTGCCATCCAATTTCTTTCCTATTATTGTTGGTAAATTCTTTTACTTCCTTTTATTAGTGTTCTACTATTTCTGTTTGTTTTTTTTCACCTATTAATTTTAATTGTCTAAGGCAAATCCGTACTACAGTGTTGGTGGGTTTTCTTTTATTTTTTACATCATTTCTGCATTCTCTCACAATTGTTCCAATTTCTTTTCTTCTCTTTTATTCTTAAAATTATCTTCAAGCCTTTTTTTTGTTTTGCATTAAACATTGTTATTGTTTAAATAAGTAATTTTTCAACTCAACAATGAGAAAATTGTCTATGTACCTTTTTCAATTTTTTCTTTTCATCTTTTTCTTTTATTCTATCAATTCTTTCAATAGACAGATCCACATTGTTTTCTTTTTGTTTTTCTACTTCAATACTATGCCAGGACATGTCCCTCCTTTTCATTATCAAAAGGTCTGTAACATTTCCTGTAGACTTCAAAGTCCGACAATTATCGAGACAGTTCCTATCTTTCAATCGATTAAATTTTTAATTTCTATTCTTTCAATGGCTGATTTACCACATAGTAAAAAGGTAGTCACACCCTCATTTAACATGATTTTTAAACATCAAAACTCTTTTCCCTTTGATTTAAAGCAATATATCTTTAATATTTTATATTCTGTTTTTCAAATACAAAACAACCATTTTTAAATTTTTATTTTCTTTCTTCCTTTTTTCATTTTGTTTGTTTAGTATATACAATTTGTTTGTTTTTAAAATGTTAAAGTAATATTTATTTAATTACCTTGTATTTATTTTTGGAAGATGTTGACATTTTCTGTTGGTGTCCAATTTGTTTTCTTTTGTTTTGTTAACATATATTTGATTGGTATCTAGATGATTTAATTATTCCTTTATTTTCCTATGTCTTTTCATTCTTTTTATTTATTTTTCTCTTATACTTGAAGGTTTCTCTTCCCAAATGTACATTTCTCTTGATAGTCTAAAAGATAATATTTCTCTATCAAATATTATCTTACTTATTTAAAAATTAAAAACCAACATTTCTGAAAAAATTTAATAATTTGTCTCTTTATTTATATCTATCTATTTATTTGTATTATATAATCGTAAAAGCAAATAAAGTTTGTCTGAAAAGGAGAAAAATATGATTAAAATGAATTATCGTTTCTTCCCGCCCTCTCTGCTTCTTACATAATGTTCGTGTTTTAGCCCTAAACTACATAATAAAAAGTTATAATTGGCTGTTTCATTTTCATTTTCATCCTTTCACTCCTTGTGAGATTACATTCTTCATTTTGTTTTTATGTAAATTTGTGGGTGAAGTATATTTCAGTCAAAGTTGATCATTACTATTACATATACAGCTATTTTGTATGTTCTTTGATTATTTAAATATTCTCTTATTGCTATATTATAATTCTCATACTTTAATTTTTCGATTGTTCTTTTCTGACATTGAGGAGTAATCCTACAAGTGATGTTTTTACTATCTGTTCTCTAAAATCTATCAGGTATAAGATTTCTATTAAATTAATTTTTCCCCACATTTTTGTATATATTAAGGATTGGTTTCCTATAGCCTTCAAGCAAACTATTTGCCCTCTGCTTGGTATAACTGAGTAGCGCTTAACGCCTTTCTTTGATTTGTTCGATTTCCATATTATAGGTATCATGTTTCCTTTTTTATCCACAGCAAAAAATATACACTATTGGTGTTTTATTAATTCTCGTCATTAGCAACTATGTCGAATTCACAATATGTTATGAATTCTCAATTTCTCATTATTATTTTGTATGATTTTAATTCATTCTGTATTTTTAATCTAATCTATGAGTTCTTTGAAACTCTTGTATACTCAGCATTCTTTTTCTCCTGTTACTCATTTTACTGAACTAATATTAAGTAAATCTGGTCTTGTATTCTTGCCATTCAATTTATTTACCCCTATTAATTTTGTATTCTATGTACTTCTGCTTTTAGTTAAGTGTGTCTATTTTCTTTTGTTTTTTATTTCATAATATTTAATTGCTAATGGCAAAACCTACCTACAGGGTCTTGGTGGATTGTTCTTATATTTTTTTGACATATGTCGCAATTCTCTCACAATTGTTTCCAAATTCTTTCGTTTGACATTATTGCCAAAAAATCTTCTTCTTCTTATTCTGTTTTGCATTCAATGGATAGCTGTACTTAAGAATAAGTTTTTCTATTCCACAAAGAGCAAATTGTCTATGTAGCTTTTCATTTTTTTTTCTATCTTTTCTTTTAATTGCCAATTTTCTTTTGAATGACAGATTCCAACATGTTCTTCTTTTGGTTTTCTATGTCATAGTAATGCAGATTCCTCCTTCATTATCAAAGGTCTGTACTTTCTGTAGATTCAAATCACAATAAATCAACAGTTGTCCATCTTCGAATATTAATTTTTAATTTTCATTTCTTACCCGTTCTCATCCTAACGAAGCTACTTAAATGTTAGTCGCCCGAAGATACATTGATGGTGAATCAAAACTCTTTCTATAACAGATTACAACGGCAATAATATTTTCCTTTTACTATTTCAATATTTCTGTTTTGTAGTTCCAGTTCAAGCCATTTTTTAAATTTTTTTTTTTTGTTGTTTTCCGTCGTTTTTTTTTTGTTATATAATTTATAATTTGTAATATTTTTTTAAAATTGTTTAAAGTAATTATTTATTACCTTTATTTTCTTATGTTTGAAGATGTTGACATTTCTGTTGGTTCCTCAATGTTGTTTTTTTTTTTAACTATATTTGATGTGATCTGAGACATGATTGAATTTTCCATTAGTTTCCAATTCCCCCCCCTTCATTTTTTTTTTTTATTTTTTATATCTTTTTAATGTTATGAAGAGGAATTGGAGTATTGAGTGAATAAAAATAGGAAATGATATGTTTGTCTTTTAGAATCTCTATTTTAACTTATTTAAAATTAATAACCAAACATTTAACAATATACTAATAATTTGTCTCTTTATTTTAAATATCTATCTAATTATTTGGTACTTATAGAATCTAAAGCAACAATAAAAGTTGTTCTTGAAAAGGATAAAAAAATGATTAAATGAATGTTACTTTCTTCCCCCTCGTCTGCTCTCAAATTTTTTTTTAGTCATTCTTACATTTACAAGAATTGTTCTTTATTTGCCTGTTCCATTTTCATTTTATCCTCACGTCCTGTGAGATTACTCTTCATTTTTTTTATTATGTAATCTTTGATAAATATATCAGCAAATTGATCATTACTATTCCCCATTCTCTATTTTTTGTATTTGCTTGAATTATTAAATATTTCTTATCAGTTTTATAATTTCTAATTTTAATTTTTGATTTGTCTTTCTGACATTGAGGTATTCTAGCAAGTGTTACTATCTTTCTAATTATAGGTATATTTTATAGTTATTTCTCTTCCCTCAAATTTTTTGTATACTATAAGGATTGTTCTATCTTCAAGCGAAGCTATTTGCCTCTGCTTGTATATACTGAGTTAGCTTTAACTTTTTCTTTGAATCTACTTTGGACTTTTCCACATTATGGTACTATTTTTCCTTTTTATCCACACAGAAATATTATAATCAGCCCAGTTGTGTTGTATCTAATTCTCGTATTAGCAAATGATGAATCAACAATATGTCTATGAAAATCGTAACAAATATTTCCTCATATTTTATTTGTAGTATATTTAATTCATTTCTGCTTATTCTTTTACTCAATCTGATGAGTTCGTTTAATAATCTTAATACCAGGTTTGCTTTTTTCTCCTTAAACTCATTACGTAACTATTATAAGATAAATCGGTGGTCATTGTTAATTTCTTGCCATCCAATTTATTTCCCCTATTAAATTGTTGGTATTCTTTTTACTTCTTTTTTATTAAGTTTTCTGTTTTCTTTTCGTTTTTTTCGTTTGTGTTGTTGCTGCTTTTGTCTCTTTCTGTTTTCATGTTCGTTTTTTTCGTTCTTATATTTTTGTTCGTGTTCTTTTGATCATCGTGTTCACTTTTACTCTTCTTCTTTTGACACACTTGTTTGTTACTTCTCTCCTTTTCTTGTTATTGTTTTTTATTACCGTTTATTTTGTGTTTATGGTTGTTGCTGTTGTAGATGTCGGATAAGGCTATTTCTATTTTCCATTTTTAGGAATTTACTTTTTTTTATTATTTCAACTTTTTTTTCCTTCCATTCGAACGCCCCTCCCTTTTCTTACTCAATTCCAATATCTTAAAGGGTGATTAAGAGTGACCCTATATTTTTTATCAGCCCATTTCCGTTGGGCCAAAAAAGTTTTATCATAATTTAATCTATTGCCACTGACCTCACGAACAAAATTTACTTTTCAAATTTTTCGATTTTCCTTTCAAATTTTGCGTTTCCATTCAACCATCAGATAATTTACCGCCGATATTTGCTCAATGATAACATGATGTTTTTGTTGCTTTAACACGGATATTACTTTCCATAAAGATGTAGTTAGGAAATACCATTAAGACGATAAGTATAAAGAAAAACTTTGCCTCTAGCCCGTTTTGGAGGTTTTATTAAGGTATTCCTATCGAAGGCGTTTTATGTTTGCTCATTTCCTTATCTCCCCCGAGAGCTGCCCTCCCCCACCCAATTGCTTAAGACAGGGTTAAGAGTATAGAGATGCAAAGGCCAGCACTTCTATTTAATTTTTATTATTATATTTAATATGTAAATGGCATCTCACGCTTGGAATAAGTTATAGTAATTTCAACCTATAATTAAGCTAACTTACCGGACTGTGATTTTATTTCTTTATATTATAATTACGATGTAATTGCAATGAAAGTACAGGATCGATAGCTTAAGTAGTCTATATTAAATTTTTTTGATTACTTTGAAAAACCTGCAGTCCTGCCATCATTCAGTTTATTCCCCTCATCTATCTACCTAACACCCCTCTCCCACACCCCACCACCCCGCCCCCCCCACGCCCCCCCCCCCCCAGCCACCACCACCACCCCCAACACCACCACCCGCACCACCTGTTGTCATCAGTTTATTACTAATTTCTAACCCCATTTATCTCTATCTCTCTCGTCTCTCTGCTCTCTTCCGCTCTGCATCTCATCACGTGGCGAGTGGATCTTCTGTCTCTCTCGTCTCTCTCTCTCCACCCTCTCTCTCTCTCTCTCTCTCCTCTCTCACTCTCTCTCTCAGGTCCACGTGGAGATGATCTGCCAATACCTCTCTCATACACAGACTCTTCCACACACCATCATCCTCCCTCTCTCTCTCTCCTCCATTCTCACTCTCTCTCCTCCTCTTCCCTCATCACTATGTCCCTTCCCTCTCTCTATATAATAATAATAATATATCTATATATTATATATATAATATATATATATATATATATATAACTACTGATATATTATATTATATATATATATATATATATATATATATATGTATATATTATAATATAATATATATTATATTATAGTATAATATATATATATATATATATATATATATAAATAGTATCATACCCCCTTATATCTTATGTAGGGTGAGGTGTATAGTGGGGTTTATCATAACCCAACCCCCACATTATATATCCATCATCAAATTTATCTTGACAGTAAACATTCCCTTTTAATCGTTAAACTATTTTTATAATCCAAATCCATATAGATATCCCGCTATAATATAAGTAGTAAATATATATATAAGTAATATATAGTAGTATTACATATATAATTATATAATATAGATAATATAGTGGTAATATATATATATCAATAATATAATATATTTTAATATTTACTATAATATATACTATAATAATATATATATATATATATCATATATATATCACTCAAGAAAACTAATACATATATAGTAGTATATATATATATATATATATATAAGTATATTAGTATATATATATTATATCAGTATAGAGTATATATATATATATATATACATATACTTAATATATATATATATATATATAAATTATTAATATACCTTAATAGTGCATATATATACTTATTATTATATATTATAGTATATATTTATATATATATATAATATTATATTCTACCTATATAATATATATACCCCCTCACTATCTATATCAAGCGCTGAGCTAGCTTTATTTTACAGGTTTGAGGATAGCGCTTATTTTAGCGATATTACTTTCCTTAGCCCAGAGTTTGCCTTTACAAAAATCGAGTGAAAGAAATTACCGCGAAAATTACTGATTCTAGGCATTTATTACAACATCAATTGGCAGAATTTTACGCCCATTCTCCACATCTGGTAAGTGAACGGGATAAGATTTGCCGATGTTTTTTGATTCTTCCTCGTCCGAAATGGAAGATCCAAAGAGCTGCACTAACAGGTAATGTTGTTAGGGGAGGGGACAACCTATGGTTTGTTTGTGCGAATTAATATTTAGTTGTTAGTTGTCCGATCAGGAATGCCAAAGCCAGTGAGAAAATAATAACAAGGATAGATAAGGATTCAGCTACTATTGGTAGAAACTTACTGCTCGATAGGTACCCTAGCTCTAATGTCGGTAACGGCTGGGATGAAGCGTCGAAGCACCGTTCTAAAAACTTTAGGCAGGGGCTTAGCCTTAATAGGTCCTGTGTCGTCCGTGTTCGAGTTATATTTGATGCGCTAGTATAAGAGCCTATTAAGTCTTTCAATTTCTCCTGTGGCATCTACTTGCCAGTTAGGACTGCTGGAGGTTCCTTATCATCGACACACCACCTCAGCCATCGAGTACTGGAGTCTAATCAAAGATGAACTACATGCTCTTGGGACGGAGATGTTGTAATCATTTTCCTACAACTGACATGTGGTAATATTGGTGTGCCAGAAAATGACCTTCAAAAATCTGAACTTGACGTTACGACACATCTCACCATATCTCCAGAGTTGGCATTTTTTCTAACAAATTTGAACTTTCTCTTCAAATAAATGAATAATAATAAGAGGTAATAATAAAATTACACATCAATTTCAATAATTTAAATATAATAAATTAATAATAATACATACCACCACCCATCCAGTAACATAATAATAACAATGCAAATCAATTAATAAAATAATATATAATAATAAATGTAACTAATATAATATAATATGATATAATTGCTTCGCTAGTTCGGTTAGGCGTGTCTTTTATTTTATTTGGTTGTATCTTTTAATTGAGATCACGTTTTTCTCATTAGTCGCTTAGATAGAACTTTAATGTGATGATGAATTTCTCTAAAAGTATGCAAATCGAGGTGTTATAATTTTGTGCCTGGGTGTGCCTGGATCATTGTATATTTTTCGTATTAGATGTCAAATTCATTTTTTTTAAGTGTCATTATTGGTGTGAGCAATAAGAGAAAGCGCGAGTAAATAGAATTTAACAAATTAAGCAAACTTTTTTTATTAGGGTTTGTAACTCGAGATTTATTGCTTGAGTTGTTGTAATTGTACTCGTTCTACGTACATAATTCGTAAAATGTGTTACTCTATATGTCGCATTTTTTAAAATAAAAATTGTCTTAATGCTGATTTTCAGACTGTTTTAAACTTTCCTTATAACCCCAATCTTCGATTCTCTTAATATTTCTAAATGAAGACACCACAGTTCCTATCAATATTATGCTGGCTTTCATATATGGTCCGTGAAGGGCTAAAATTGAAAAAATAGAAAAATGGTCTATCCTACTCATTAACCATTGTCGCCTTTTCACACAAAGCTAAAATACAAATCTTTTACCCGTCTAAGGAAGCATACAAAAATCATGAGTTAACAGGAATAGTTTTAATAAGACTTTGAAGAAAAGTTACAATTCTAGAAATGAGCAATACAAGCACATCTACCAGATGCTTAAGTCGTTTTGTTGCAGGTAATGTGTAACCACTGTGCATCTCTTCCATTAGACTATTCAATAAAACTTAGCAGAGGTATAAAAATTTAAAATTGTCATAACACTTCAACGTATGTTGTATCTAGAGGTCTACAAGTTTGGTAAGACCAAAGTTAGAATAAATAATATATAATAATATATAATAATATAAATAGATATAATAGATAAATAATATACGTAAAGCAAAGATCCAAATCATTGAGAATGAAATAATGAATAATAATTATAAGTAACAATAGTCAAATGTAATTAAGTAACCATTAATTCACACACATACATATACAACAAGATCTCAGCAATTAACATACACTATTCGCCACTGTTCAGATTTTTAAATTTCATTCACCTACACTTCCACGTCTCTCCGGTTGCTGTCACCAGCAGCAGCTTGCAGATCCTCCGAAAAAGTCATCTCCAAATCTCTCGTGAAATAACAAACGAGATGAATTGATAGAATTCGTAATAAATTAGTTAGGAATCTTTCTGCTCTTTTGCAGAAAAAAGCAAAAATTGCAGAGTTGTGTAATTTTTATCTTTCCCTGCTCTTCTCATTTTGCTCATTACAATGAGGCCCACCTTATTATCTAATTCCTTACCTCTTGATTTTGCATTTCCCCTCTTCGAGGACGCAGAGGCCTACTTTCACATAACAGTATGCTACTCATGACTGCCACCAGTTAATAGAGCGCGTTCTTCTCCTTATATATCTGGTCCAGGGGACTCTCTCTCTGAGCCTTCTACTTAGTATATTGTCCGTGTCCTCTCATATTTCAAAATTAAAACTTTCTAAACTCCATGACTGTGTTCGTGGAAGCGGGCTGGATCCCCGCCGCCTAGGTTGTTCACTCCGATGATTCCAATTTATTCGCGATCAAATATTCTACCTGGATAGTTCTTTCCTTTATGGTCCACGTGTGGCCTAAGCTATTTTATTGCTGCTCGGCTATACAGACTCTCTCAAATAGTATTTGTGGTTCTCCATAGGTAGTTGACTTTCCTAGCATAGATCATACATCCCGTTATTTCCTATATATATATTTGGGTCTTAGTGTATATATATATATTTACTCCTTCAGTTGTATTTATAGTATTTAACTCTCATTCACTTATATCGAACTTATCACTTTTTTTACAGATCACTGAGATGAACTGTTCTTTAATATAATAATCACATATTTACAAATATTAGATGCAGATTTGCTTTGCCACTCAATGTAATTTCTATCAGTTTAGCTACTTATTAAAATTAATATTACTTTAGTCTTTGAGTGTATTACTTGTGTTTGTATCGTATCGAGGTGGCTAGTAGCTAAAAAGTATATAAAAATTGAAATTGATTTGTTTTATATTACTACGGATATTGCTTTTCGAAAAGTCAATGAGTGATAGTTATAAAATTTTTAGTTGTTATTGTTTTTTCTCTTTCCTTTAAAAATAGAAATGTAAACTTTTCATCCCACTAATTTCAAGTGACTTACTGTATGCATATTTCAGTACTTCCTTTATCTCTATACCTTCTTAATTTTGGGATCTTCTTTCCGCCAGAAATTATTGTCTTGGTTGAGGGTCGTCTTGTCTGTCTTGTGTTGTTTTCTTTGTTAAGTGTTAGGCACTTGTTATATTAAAGAGTGCCTTGTTTTCTTGTTTTTTGTAGTTTGACAAATCTTGCTTCGATTTTATTTATATTAATATAAGCAGTGTTTTTTCAGCTCTGAGGAGTTTGCGTTGTTTTAGATCGTTTTTTGTTGTTTCACAAACTTAATTTTTAAAAAGATATCGTAAAATGTGCTCATGACGAATTTATGTTGGGTAAGAATTTCTTTAAATTTTTTGTAAATAAATGTACTGGCTAAGGTTTGCCTAATTGTTTTAATCGCTTCTAGGCGGAAATTTCCTATTTATAGGACTTACGCCATTTGTTTATTTGGTAAGATTGTGAGGGAAATTTTGTTACGTGTTGGTGACCATCTTATTGTTATGCTCTGGCAATGTTTTGCGGCATGTTCTTTATTATGGTTTCTGGAGTCAATAAAATTAGTAATGATAAACTTATTGTTTATATTCACCAGGAAATAAGGGCACAACCGAAAAAACCGGCTTTTTTACTTGATTGACTCATCGTCAGCATTTTCAGAGGTTTTTCGAAGTGATGTTTTGCGGATAAGAGATTCAACATATTATTTAAAAACTTCCTTTATCATTTTCTTAAATCACAATTCATGTAACTATAATTATAACTTGTAAGAGAGTTGAGTTCTTACAGGTTTTTTTTTCTTTCTCTTTTATTTACTTTTATTTTTAGCTATTTGATTACCAATTATAATTCTTCTTTTGAAAACCGGGTACTCGAAAGTGAATCTTCTTATAAAATTAATTTATATATATATATATATATAATATTATATATACTATATATTATATTCTATTACATAGTATATACATATATACTATAAATATTTATATATATATATATGATATATAATTATAATATATAGATATAGCTATATTTAATAAAATATATATATTATTTATATAATAATTTAATATAATAGTATATAATATATAAATCGTAGTCATGTGCTAACATGAACACAATAAAGGAGTTTATAAGTTTTTTTTTACGTTTCTTATTATTATTAATATCTAGGTACTATATATATATATTAATATATATATAATATTATTAAAATATATATCGCTACGAGTTAAATATATATAATATATATAATTTACTTACAAACAGTATCCAAACCTAACCACTCTCTCTCTCTCTCTCTCTCCTCTCACGTCTCTCTCTCTTCTCTCGTCTCTCTCTCTCTCTCGTCTCCTCTCTCTCTCTCTTTACTACTACTACTACTATAGTATTATATATAATATTAATATATATAGTATGATATATATATATATATTTTATATATAATATATATATATAGTGTTTGTACATAGACAACCTAACGCTCCTCTCTCTCTCAAGGCTATCCGGAATGCCTTCTCTGAAGTCTCGCCCCTCGTTTGTGTATTTTTACCTACGCCCTATTAGTAGTGACGGGGAGACGTTTGATCATCGTTCGTAGCTTGGGTGGTGCCCCTTTTCCGGGTGCTTGGCTCCCGTCTTCTTTGTGGAGGTTTGTGGCCGGTTGCATGGCTCCTCGTATTTGTTTGCCCCCACCACCCTCCTCGTCCTCCACCCGCCGCCGGCCCACCGGCCATCACTCCTGCCCACCAGTCCATACTCATGTCTCTCCCTTCCTCACGTCGCCCCCTAGCCCCTACCAACCCTCGCACACCCACTCTCAACCCCCCGCCTTACTTGTAACAAACGCGCCCCTACTCTATTTGCGGTCGGACGTTCATCGACGTCGCGAGTCTGGACCCTGCATTGTTAACCGTCGGTTCCATCAGTCGCTCTCTCTCGTTCGTTCTTCTCTCGCTTCCCATCTACTCATGGTCTCTTCCTACCAAGATAATAAAATAAAAAACGATTCGTTTGCATTTTTAATGAGTATAGTCTAATTAGTAGTAGTTTATAATATTTTATAGTAATTATATTATTTTTTTATATTATTTATTTTCATTATATGAATAATTATATAGCTAGTATAATGAATTTGTATATACCTATTATAAATTATAATATATGTATATTAATTATATTATATATATATCATATATAATACTATATATATTATATTTACTTATATATATATTTACTATCTAACTACTGTATATATATATATTATATATATATATCTATATAATAATTATTATTATATTTGAACTACTTTTACTAAGTCAATGTACAGGACCCACCGTAGCCCATGGAGAGACGGCTCAAACTGGCTGAATAATTCAACATCTATGAGGTCGGGTGTCTGGCTCATACACACCGTACTTTTAAATGGTCAAAGAAATTTTGTTTTAGCTGATAGATTAGTAGGATAACAGATTCCAGCTCGTTCTCAAAACAATAAATAGAAAAAGCTAAATTAAAAGATTTCCTTACGCATTTTATTCCAATATTCATTCGAACATAATCAATGGTGTATTTATTCCGAGAATATTCAATACTTTGTGAACAGTTAAAAAGAATCAGCTTATCTAATTTAAATGTGGTAGGATGATTTCAAGATACGAGATATGGGTATAACACATTTTATAGAAATGGATGGAATGAAAAGAACCATAGAAAGTCTGGAGCAAATGACAGACGGTAAAGGCGGTTCAGTTTGTGGACCAATCAAATGAATGCTATTGGTGAATTAGATTTGGCGGCGGCTATGTGGCACGGCAAAAAACTTTGCAGAATGGGAAGAAGGGTCTCAATCTGACATGTAAAGTGGCTGTGAGCTGATATTTGGTGTGCGAACCAATACGGGAGACATTGGCGTAGCAGAAGGGTATCATCGTTCCTGCCAAGCGCACGCTGTCTTTCGTCGGTGACGAGAAAAGATTAATTTGGTGACAGCAGTGTTCGGCCTTATATTTTCTTAAGTTTCGCACCCTCTCTGATCACTGTGTCCGGCAGCTCCCCAATAAGATCGAAGGCTCTGTCGGATGAGCCAGAATTAAATAATCCATTGATTGGCGGCTCTACCTTGCTCGAATGGCAACCGGAGGTGCCTTAATAACAGGCTCCGAAAAGAAGAGAGGGCCATATAGGCCTTCCTGTTAGTGATTTCGTTGTCATTTACTCGGCTACGTGAGAGGGGATTCCTAACATCGTATGATTGTGTTCTTCTTACGATAGTGGGACAGCCGAAAAAAATTATTTGATTTATTTTTTGTTTACAGTTACCGACCACTTCGGCTGCACGATCAACGGGCTGGGGCCCCTTTCTTCAAAGGAGGGTAGAAAAAATAAAATTATAGGGAAACCCCACGCAATGTCTACTAACCGAGGCAAAGGTCTCTCCTCCAACTGAGAGCAGAAACAATGCGGCTTTTAAAGAGAGCGGGAAGATTAAATATCAGTTTGGAAAAAACAGAAGAAATAGCAAAGAGTCTCCACAGAACAGAAGGATCTGGAAGAAGGAGGACACGCACAGAGGAACATGTCGAGGTCCCTGGGTTTCAATGATATGCGCAAAACGTTTCACTAGCGAAGAGCAAGGCACCTATGGTACTCCACGGTTGGGCGACTCAATGCGGCACAGTCTCCCCCTGCGATCATGCCCGCGTTGTTTTCAGTAATCCTATATTAATAGAAGAAGGAATAGTCCGCGCTTCGAGTGATACTCAATTGGTAGGTTTTTTTTCTATTAAGCTTTTGAAATTTCCCAAAAGGATTGAAATAATTACATTTTAATATTTTGTTTTAAGGAATAGAAAAATTCGAAGAATAAGAGTGCATGGCATTGATACACCCTACCGGTCAGGTAACAAAGTTGAGCAATGGGGGCGAGGGGGGAGGGTGTGGGGAAGAGATGGTAGCCAGGTCAGGTAAAGACAGCAGAAACACTCGAGCCTCAAACACACTGTCCACCCGTGCTCTCATAATTAGTGAGCCGTAAGTATGCAAGTAAACCTAGGAATACATCCAAAAGCCGGTTAATTGCGGAATAGAGCAGCCTTGTTTTGTAGCTTAATATGATGTTTTTAACCAAAGCGATGCATTAAGACGGAATGGCTTAGATATGGAGAGGTAGCGTTTCAAACGGCAAATTGATCCCCATGGCAGCAGTGGAATAGCCACTAAGAGTGTTATAAACCCTCTGCGATATCATAAGAAAAAACGATGGAGTTGACTTTTTACAAATAATTGAAAAGTTAAGGATATTATAAACGTGTGGTTTGCAAAATCGACCAATAAGGACAAGAAAAATCTGAGATATCTCTTAGCAGAATCAGTCGTTTTAGAAACGCAGATTATATTGGGGTTTTTGAAAGCGAAAATAACTGTGTGACAAATTATATAGTAACTCGGTATCCTCTTATCGAAGAGAGCAGTAGGCCCATGTAGGATGTATCTTGGAGAATTCAACTCTGCAAGGGCTCTCACCATCGGGGGGAACGTAGAATGCCGGCAAGGCTTCCAAGTGAAGAACGAATCGCCGCTGTCGTTGTGGATGGATCTAACAGATTTAGTAGAGCTTGGGGAAGGCTTGACCATAAATTGCCTCATATCCATAGGCCAGCTAGCTAACTCGTACGATCGTGATTTAAAGGGACGATGTAGAGACGTAGTTCTCTTGCCAGTAAACAACAGCGCGACTGGCCACATTTTATAGTATAGTCTGGAACTTATATTTCTTTTATAAATTGTATAGCCTATATTATATTATTATATATATATTATAACGTTATTATATATACTATATTGTTTATATATAATATGGTATAGGTTTGTTATTATATTAATATATATATATATATGTATTTATATTTAATATATATATTATACTATTGTTGAATATTATATTATATATGGTATTATATTATTGTTGCTATATAATATAGTATATATTAGTTAACTATATATATATATAGTATATATTATAATATATATATATATATATATATTATATATATTATATATTTTATATATTATAATAGAATATATCATATTATATATTATATATAATTTATATAGCTAATATTTATATATTGTAATATGATAGTATATTATATAATATATATGTATACTATAGTATATACGTATATATATATATAAGTATATGAAAGTGTATAGTAGTACATATAAGCGATTTATATATTTGCATATACTATATATATACTAGTTATCTATAGTTACGCATATAAGGCGTATTATATTCGTAGTATATTACCGTTAGTAAGTTATATATTAATATATATAACTAGATGATATGTATATACTATTATATAAGTTCGTAGATATTATATCTATATATTATATATATATTTTATTATTATATAAGAGTCTACTCTGGATATCGAATGAGCTTTAGGAATAATATTGCCGCTCATGATTCGCACCGGAGTATTAACAAACTAGTTTAAATAAAGAATTTCTGAGGGATGCACTCGGTCAATATTTCTCGCAATGATGAAATTCCCGTTGTAGTCAGGAGTGGAGTATGTTTTAGTAACTTGTCAATACGTTCCAGAAATGTTCTACATTTGATCCTCAAGTCAATACTACTACTCATCACTACTACTACATGACTTGACTACTACTATGAAATACTATACTCTCGACTTTACTAATCGCGATTATAGCTGAAGTTATGTTGGTGCTTTAATACAATATTTCAGTCAATCATTTATTATCTCCATTTCCTTACTTAAGCATTCATTGCTTATTTAAAAATGTGCAAATTTATGAATCTCCCATTTGTCATTCTTCTACAACATTCAACTTATTTACTAAAGTAAGCATTTATGAATCCTTTTTTAAAAGAACCATCCACATTTATCTTATTCTCTTAACAATTAATTATATGAATGACGTTCGTCCAGCTATTTTCCGTTTCGTCTTCGCTCTTATCTTTACACATTTTACCTCTATTGTTTTATCCGTTTCTTTCTTTATTCTGTACTTTAAAACACCAGATTGTTCCTCCAATGTCTTATAAAATGGATGTTATTACATTATATACATCATAATATTTTTTCAAAATACTTACACTTACAGAAAAACACTTTATTTTAACATATATATGTATGTACTTGCTATGCTATTGTAAGTATGTTGTATGTCATGATGATGTATGTATGTGGTATCTGTACTGGTATTATGTTGATATGTAATTGATGACTAAGTAATCGTGATTATTGTATGTGATGTATGTATGTGTTGTTTGTATATGTTATGTTATGTGATGTTATGTTTTGTATCTGAATAAATGGATGAATAATAATTTATTTAGTATTAATTTAGTATAAATACTTGTGATGAGATATAAATATAATGTATAAATATATAATATATATATATTAACTAATATTTAATATATATTATTAATCCTTATATTATTGCGACCTCGTAATATTAATTATTATATATATAGATATATATATAGTGTATAATATAATAATAATATATTATGTATATTGTGTTAATAAAGAAACGGGATTAGATATCGATTAGATATATATAATATATATAGTCT
>JABUQX010039541.1:0-5000 GCA_015478945.1 Trachelipus rathkii
GAGCTCTTCAACGAGTGTAATTATTCGCACTGAGGCTTTGTGCTTTTAATTTTTGGTCTTATTTTAAAAACAATAGATTCTATTGGCTAAAATGGAATGGGATGCACTGTTGGGCGGACTGGGGTCTGTAAACTTCGGAACGTTTATCGCTTGATTATAATTAGAGATGAATAGTTAGTACAAAAGAGCTCAAATGTAAAATAGAATAATTTTGCCAAAAATAAGAAAAATACGCCGAAAAAAAGAAATTTTTTCAAATTTTTAAGAATATGGGAAAAAATCATTTTTTGGGCCTATTGAAAATTCGATCTCATATCTTATGTTTATCATGACATTTTTGTTGGTTTCGCGCTTAAGTAGTTCTGTAGATAATTGGAATTATTAGTGTTGTTTTTGGTCGTGACACTTCTCCTATAGACCTTTCGTTGTAAAACATAAAAAGATTCAAAAGGACGCATAATTCAATATATTAATTGACATATAAATCATAATAGTTATTATATATATCTATGGTTCGGTACGATATATATAATAGTACTAAATTTAGTAGTATATAACGATTATACCTTTGAGTTTATAATTTCTATATATATAATATATTATGCTGTTATTGTATCACTCACATTTATATTACTAATATATGATATATAAACTGCATTTATTGATATAATAGTTTATTTTAAGCTCATTGACAGTATGATATTTAGCACGCTTGACTATCAGAATATATATTAGTTAGTTGAAAAATGATAGGAGGAGGTATATATATTATGCCTTTACTGGCAAGTAATTAATATAAAAATATATATAATTTATACTTTAAATAATATTACTAGACTTCTGATAACTATATGATTAAATTTAAATTATTATACATAGATATAATATATAACATATCGTTATTTGATTATTAATATAAGCTAATATAGTTGTAGTGATGATTTTTGACATATATATATATATATATATAATGATACCATGTGAGATATTAATATAAAATATAATATAAGATAATATACTACCAATTGATAATATATAATACCATATTATATATATATATATATATATATATATATAATATATATAATATATTATAATATATATATATTATATAGTATTATAACATATATATATATATATATATATATATATAGGTATATATTATTATTAATATATATATATATATTTAATAATATATATATATAGTAGTTCACGGTTTGGGGCTCAGTGGGAGGTTAAGGGGCGAGGCTTTTTGGCTCACCTTATCGAAGAACAGGATTCATCTCAGTATGGGTTTCGAGTTCTCGTTCCGGCACGTGGAACGGAATACAAAAATAATTTTGTCGTTTAGTAAAGGAAGATTTTCTGCAATATTTGACAAATTGCAAGTTCTACGCGCATAGTGTATTACACTAATCCTCAATACACACACTTCACTACAACCATAGCCAACACATACAACAACAGAACAGTCTATTCACAAACAAAAATCACTCTTCTCATGCTTCTCGCGCATTGGAAAAGCCGCGTACTAGGATGCGAACCCACGCCTTACGGTGGCAAGCATTCCGATTTCCGACTACGTCGCACTGAAGCAGGGCCTGCCTATCGGGGCTAAATTATCCCTTGCATCGCTTCCACTTGGTCAGAACCATACAGATACTTCCCTGACCAATATACCACGGGAATTTTAAGAGGCTTATGTGGGTAATAATATATATATATATAATTATATATATATCATATATTTATATAATATATATATATATATATATATATATTATAGTATATATATATATATTATTAGTATATATATTATATATATATAATATATATTTATATCAATATTCCGAGTTGAAAAAAATGTGTTAAATTTCACAACATGCAATGCCTTGACTTTAACGCATTCGGAGTTGAGGCCTTATATATATATATATATAATATTATATATATATATGATATATATATATATAATATAGTATATATATATATATATATATATATATATATATATATTATATATATATATATAGTATATATATATCAGAATATATATATATATATATCTGGCGCGGCTTTACGGGGGAAGATTTAATATTGCATTTTGCATTTTTACTTGCACTAACCAACACTAGCATAATATATATATAGTATAATATAATATATATATATATATATATATATATATATACATATATTATATATTATATAATATATATATATATATAGTGATATAATATTATATATATATAGTTATATATAGTATATATAATATATTTGTCGTGTGTGTGTGTGTGTGTGGGTGTGCGTGTTGTTGTGTGTGTGTTGTGTGGGTGTTGCGTGTGTGTGGTTGTGTATGGGTGTGCGTGTTTGTCAGGTAGTGTGTGTGTGTGGTGTGTGTGTGTGTGGTGTGTGGCGTGTGTGTGTGTTGTGGTGTGTGTGTGTGTTGTGTGTGTGTGTGGTGTGTGTGTGTGTGGGTGTGTGTGTGTGTGTGTGTGTGTGTGTTCAGGTGTGTTTGTGTGTGTGTGTGTGTGTGTGGTGTGTGTGTGTGTGGGTGTGGTGTTGTGTGTGTGTGTGTGTGTGTGTGTGTGGTGTGTGTGTGTGTGTGTTGTGTGGCGCATGCGTCGCGCGCGTGCGTGCGTGTGTGTTTCAAAAAGAGAGCATTGATGACCGTAAAGCATTGAACTTAGAAAAATTAAAAAAATTTACAATAATTTTAAAAAGTTATGTAACTTACTTTACAATTTTATTTAAAAGAAAGTCCCCTCTTCTATCTTTTGATTGAGCAAATTTTATCAATCAGCATTTATTATTAAAATCTTAGTATGCGCCATAATAGTCTTCTCGATCGAAAGCAATTGCTAAGGCGGGAAAGTCCTTCTTGCCTCATGGTGTTTCTAAGAAAGGTTTTAATCCTTTTTTTAAAAAACAAGGAAAACAGCGCTCTGCTTTGGACGTCTGTCATTGGAATGGGTTATTAAAACTTTCACAATAGTTTCAAACTTTTACTAAAAGTGGCTTCCAAGTGACTTTCTGTAATGAAATCGAATAAAGCTATGGGTCCAGACATAGAACGAAATTCTTAGTAGGCTATAAATTATAGATAGTTCTTTTTTAAGTTTCTTTATGTCAATTGAAACAAGTGTTACACTTTACAGGTTTTTCATTTACATTTTTTTCTCAGGAAAGAAACTAAACGGCTGGCAACAATTTAAATGTCTGAGAATGTAAATCTATCTTCTTTATCTGACAAATAATGAGAGATGATTGATAGGGGATTTGGCAGGGTGTGTAAATGGAGTGGTTTAAAAGTAATAGACGTAGATAAGAGCAGGTTATGGTTGTGAGTGAAGACAGTCCTGCGGTGCGAGGTTTTGTTGGATGGTGAAGCAACTGGAACAAGTGGTTGAGTTTGAAATATTTTTATGGAATAATGTTTTTGGAATGAAAAAGGGAACGCGATGCATGGAGAGGTGTACTTAAGGAAAGTTTGTCGAATGGTAGGAAAGGTACTCGTGCTATTAAATCCTTGGTAGATGTAAAAGGCACTAATTGTTTGAGCTGCGCTATAGGGGTCTGCATGAAGGTAATGTTTGTTATCTATGTTAATGTATAGTTATATAAGTGAAACTATGGTCTGGAATAAGAGGTATAGATCTAAAGTACAATGTGTTTTGATGGACAATCCTTAGGGGTGGGTTAGGTGTGGGACGAATTGATATAAATCGAGGAATGAACGTATTTTTAGGGGATTGTGTGGTGTGAAGAAAGGAGTAAAATGAGAGATAAACGAGAGTACATTGAGATGGTTTGGTCATGTGGAAAGGATGGATGATAGTTCGGTTGGTTAAACGGGTTATAGTGGCTGAGTGTGTTTGGATGCGACGCCGCTGGGAGACGAAGAAAAAGTGAATTGATCACTAAGGAATGCATGGAGGAGAGGAATGCAGTTTGACAGAGGCGAGAAGAAGGTGCATAATAGGAGTGAATTTCGGGGTTTTTTGTAAGGAGGCTATGGTTTCGGGTTTTTGGTTAGGGGATAAACCCACCATTGAAGAGTAATGCTACAGTGGGGGGGTACGTCCGCAGTCCCTTGAAGCCCTATGGGTGATTTGTCTGGACTGGCGGACGGTTTTCCACTTTAATAGGTATAAATGGGCAGTAAGGCTGGGCTTTCTTTTCGACTTAACGTATATTCTTCCTACTAACTCGTTCTGTTTTCCGGTGTGTGTTACACACCTTACACCAAATCTTGGGTACAAGAGGATAATAATAATAATAATATAATAATAAAATAATAATAATATAATAATAATATAATAATATAATATAATATATATATATATATATATAGTATTATATATAATATATATATTATATAGTATATATATATTAGTATTATTATATATATAACTATTATTATATTATATATTATGAGTTGAAAACTTATCGAAATTAACTTCACAGAAAAATATAAATAAAAAAATTTAGAAGCCGAACAAATTTTTTTTATATCGTTTATTTTTTCAAAAAACTGAGTTTGAGACAAGGCCCTGCAAATCGAAGTTTTCCTATTTTAAGTCAATGTTAAAATCAATTTAAACATGTTTTCAAAATATTTTCGGTTCAGTATCACCGATGAAGATACGTTAAGGAAAGTTCTGCATTATAATTGCAACGCGTAAGGAAAATCGAAGCCTTATATATACTGGTTTATACGCGTTATATATATATATTTATATATATATATATTATATATATATATATATATATATATATATATACTAATATATATATATATATATATATATTATATATATAAGCAAATGGTAGAAAAAATAAAGACAAATAATTAAAAAACAAAATATGTTGAGTATTGGATAAAACAAGTGGTCGATTTGCACATATAGGCATTGCAACGAGGCAAGGAGCCGCCCAAACTGATATATATTATGATTATTATATTATACTAATAATATATTAATTATATATATATTTTT
>JABUQX010039541.1:7500-15000 GCA_015478945.1 Trachelipus rathkii
AAAGTTGTTTTTGTTTATATGCAACTTTTAAATTGTTAAGCATATAACAGTGCAAGTTCTACTTAAATTAGACTATAATCCCAACCTAGTTTATGTTGGGAAATATTTATGTAATACTTTTCTCTAATTGAAATTCCTTAAGTTAAAAATATAGAACAGTGCAATATCGTTCTGAAAGTCAAATTAATTTTTGAAACTACCATCATTAATTGCTCCTATCTTATGATTCAATGCAAAGGATCTCTGTAATTATAATTTATTATTTCGAGGTAGAGCCTGGCCAGGAACTGTTTTGGGTAATAAATTGGTAGGTCCTAAGCATATTAAAGTTGCCGTAATTATTTATAAGGTAAGACACTTTTATATTTCTTTATTAGTGTTAATCAGTTTATTTTAAATATTATTTCCAAGAAGTATATGTTCAATTTTGTTGAGTTTGGTATTATTTATAACTTAGCAAAGTTAACATATATTTTTTATTTCAAAAATTAATTTTCAACTCAGAAAAAGTTTCTATTTTCGTATCGAAAAATTGCATTACGTATTCATAGTAGAAATATTCATATTTATACTGTGACGTATTGTTCTTAGAAAGATCGATATTTTCAATATCGATAGTGGAGCGATATTGCCTTGTTCAATATTTGTATCGAGTATGTATCGATATATCGATTACATATCGATATTATAAATTATTCTCGAAAAGCTAAATGTAAATTTAAGTGTGAATTTTGTTAAATTGAAATGGATTTTAAGCATTTCTAGTGTAAATATATTATAAAAAGTGATAGTGTTAGTAATTGGTGATAGGATAGTTTATAATAATCATATATTAAAGCAAATTTATGCTAAAATTAGAAATTAAGTTTGTTTACAAGTAGTACATGCTGCGAATAGGCTATAGCTATTGAAAATTATAAAGCTGCCTATTTAATGAATTTGGATTTCATTTATTGGTTAAGAAAATTATTAATATTAAGGTATAGTAATTAAATTATGCTACAAATAGTAAATTTTATTATAGGCTAAGTTGATATACCTAATCAAAATTATGGGCCTAACTGATGAAGAAGCTCAAGCTTTAAGCTCTTGTAAAGCTTCTGTTAAAGCTTTGATAAGAAAAAGAGCTATTTCTAAAGCAAAAATTACTAATAATTTAAAAAAGTTAACTGCTTTTGGTAATGAAAATAAATTAACAGAGCCTCTATTTAGAGCTGTAAATACTGATATTGAGAAAGAAGTCTATTCTATTAAAAGTTTGGATGAAGAGATTGTCATACTGTTGTCTGATAATAATGTAGATAATTTAGATCCTTCTTATTTTAAAACTGAGCTTGAAGGTCAAGTAGATTACCATTTTGAGTTGTCAGCTGAGTTATTGTCCTTTGAAAAATATTTTCCTAAAGAAATTGTAAAAATAAATGAGAGTGTAAATACTGATAATTTTTTGGATTTAATAAATAAGGTTAATGATTCCAAACTGCCTCAGTTGCAGTGTGAAGTATTTGATGGATTGGGAAAAAATAAATTACTTTTTTCCAATTTCCTTAATAAATTTAATAATTTAATCGGTAATAGGAGTAATTTAACCAATTCAGTAAGGCTTACTTATTTAATTAGTTTTTTAAAGGATTATGCTCTTAAAGTAGTAAGCCATCTGTCTATTACAGATGAAAACTATGACATAGCCTTAAGGTTATTAAAGAAAGAATTTCTTGATAGGCCTTTCATAATTAATGAAAATATAAATAATATTTTAGATCTTAAGGTTGATGAAGGCTATGATGAAGGCTTTTTGAAATTGAAAGTGTATATAAATGAACTTAGGTCAATGATTTATGAACTTAAGAGTTATGAAGTAGACTTTTTAGAAGCTGATACACCTGGAAGTCTACTCTTGAGTAATATAATATTTCAAAAATTGCCTAAAGTGTTTAGAAGTGAATTAATACATAAAATTGCAAATAATTATCCTACTTTGGTACAAATTTTTGATCATTATAATGAGGTTATTAATACTTTAAGTATTTTGTCCCAAAATAGGAAGGATGTATCAACCAAAGCTAAAGTAAATAAAGTTTTTCAAGCTACTAAAGCTCCTAAATCTAGTACTCTTCAAAATTTTAAAACTGTAAATAATAGTAAAGATTCTAAAATGTATGTAAATAATAAAATAGAAACTCAAACTTACAACCCTACAATTTGTAAGCTATGTCAATTAAAAAATCATCCTCTCTATTTATGTGACAAGTATCCAACAGTGCCTCAGCGTATAAAACGTGCCAAAGAGCTAAACATGTGTCATCATTGTGGAGGTTTGGGGCATGTGCCTGAAAAATGTTATGGTATTAAAAATAAATTAAGATTTAATTGTTTTAAGTGTAAAGCTAATTCCCATATAACAGCTTTTTGTCCCAATGATATCCCAAATGAGCAAAATGAGTCTGTTAGCTCCTTATGTATAAGTTTCCAACAAAATGTGGATAAAGTGTATTTGTTGCCAACAATTTCCTTTCAACTCTTTAAAGGCAACAAAAAGGTTACAGTAAGAGGAGCAATAGATACATGTAGTCAACGCTCTTACATATCTAAAAATGCCATGACAGGTTTAATTAATAATTTTGATAATTTACATGAATTAGAGTACAATATTCAAACTTTCATTGGTGCAAAACAGCGAATTTTTCAGCAATTGTTATTGGGTTTACAATTTAATGATCGTGAAGTTTTTAGCATGCCTTTCCTCATTGACAATGATTTAAAATTAAATTATAGAATTCACGGCATGAATAAAGCGGTTGAAAATTTTAAGAAAAATGGTATTCCTTTAGCTGATTCTTTTTTTTATAACAGTGGAGACCATGATATGTTTGACATAGATTGTTTATTAGGCACAGACATTATTCAATTTCTTCCTTCTTTTAATTTAGTTAATATAATGTCTGGAAGTTGTTTTAAAATTGCAAATAAGTTTATACCTATAGGTAATGTTCAAAATTTTTTAACCAGAAATCAAATCATAGAAGTAAGTAAAGTGAATATGCAATCTCCATTGATAGAAGAGGAGGAGTCTGCTTTAGTGAATGAAACCATTGTAAATTTGATTTTAAATCCTATTAAAAGTTATTTTCACCCTTTTGATAATATTTATGATGATTCTGAAGTAGAACATGGACTTGAATATTTGTTGTCCATGGAGAGTGTTGGTATTCCTACTAAAGAGGATAATGATCTAGCCTCTTATGATGAGATCATGATTAAAAAATTTAAGAATGATATTTCTTTCCAGGATGGCAATTATTATGTCAAACTTCCTTGGATAGAAGAAAAAATTAAAAATGTTGCTTCAAATTTTGATATTTCTTTGAGAGTATTAAATAGAGTCTATTCTTCTCTTAAGCAAAAAGGACTTGTAGAAAGTTATAATAATATTTTTTCTCAATATTTGCAAGATAATATAATTGAAATTGTAAATATTCCTAAATTTAAGAGATGTGATTATATATTTATACCTCACAGACCTATAATAAGAAGTGAGGAGCAGATCACAACCAAGATAAGACCTGTCTTTAATTGCTCTTTTAAAATATCTAAAGACAGCCCTTCCTTGAATCAGGCTTCTTATGCTGGTTTAGATTTAATGAACTCCCTTTTAAAATTACTTTTAGTATTTAGAACTAATAATTATGTTGTCCTTAGTGACATTAAACAAGCCTTTTTGTCTATCAAATTAAGAGACGAATATGACAAAAACAAATTCTGTTTTTTATGGTATCAGAATGATGAATTAATCTCTTTCAGGTTTAAAACTTTACTGTTCGGTTATACAGCGTCCCCTTTCATTCTCCATTATATAATGAAACATCATGTAGAAAAGTTCCCTGATGATAAGTGTAGGGATATCTTGTCTTCTAATTTTTTTGTAGACAACCTGATTTTTACAGGCAATAATTGCAAAGAATTGGAAAAGTTGTACCATCTTACTTTTGAAAGAATGAACCAGGGTGGGTTTGAACTTCGCTCTTGGAATAGTAATTGTGAGCAGTTGTGTGAGAGTATGAGAATGGATGGTAGGTATGTGGAGCATGAAAATGAGTATGAAAAGGTGCTTGGGTATAAATGCAATTTAAAGAAAGATTCCTTGCATGTGTCATCAGTAAGTTATAGGAGCTCGTGTAGTACAAAGCGACAGATACTTTCTGAAACTTCCAAGTTGTTTGATCCTTTAGGACTTACAATACCTATTACCGTAAGAGGGAAGTTGTTAATGAGAAGTGTTTGGGAAGCTAAAAAAGAATGGGATGAAAAATTACCTGGGGAAATGTTGACTGAATGGGGTAAACTGAAGGAGGATTTAAATGAATTGAGTAAGATTGAGTTTCCACGTCAAGTTGTGAATGAAAGTGAATCCTATGGTCTGAATATATTTTGTGACAGTTCTGCTAAATGTTATGGGTTTGTTGCATATGGTTCAAGTGAAGGAAAAAATAACCTTTTGTTTGCCAAGGCCAAAGTAACACCTGTTAAAAAGACCTATAGTATTCCAACCTTAGAACTATTAGGAGTCCTTTTAGCTTTAAAATGCATATCCACTATTTTAGACTCTTATTTTAACATCATTTTTGAATATGTAAATATAGGTGTGGACTCACAAGTAGTTCTTAATTGGCTTTTGACAGGTGAAACCAAGGTCAAGGCTAAGTATGTTAATAACAGGTTAAAAGATGTTATCACTTTGTGTGATGACATCAGAAGTAAATATAAACTAAAAATTATTTTTAACTATGTGCAAACTGCTCAAAACCCAGCAGACCTTTTGACCAGGGGTTTAACTTTTAAACAATTTGCGAAAAATTTAAATATGTGGAAACATGGTCCAGAGTGGCTTTGTAAGGATCTGGAGAGGTGGCCAAAATTTCCAATGCTTTCACTTTCTCCAGAATTTAGTAATTTTGCTACATTAAATTTTAATACTAATGTAATTAATAATAAACATAATAATATTGATGAAATATTGGAAATAAATAAATTTAGTAAATTTGAAAAAGTAATAAATATAACTAGTTATTTGTTTATGTTTCTAAGCAAAATTACTAAGGAAGACCCTTGCAAAAAAGCTCTTAAATATTGGATCAAAAAAGTACAAAACTCTTCATATACTAAAGAGATTGCATTTTTAAAATCGGATCAAAAGGGTGCAATACCTAACCTAGTTAATAACTTAAATTTATTTTTGGATGGTGATGACATTTTAAGATCAAAGGGTAGAATATCTAAATGTACATACTTTAATTATGATATCAAAAATCCTATCCTTTTGTCAAGATACCACCACTTCACCACCTTATTAATTTTGAAGGCTCATAAAAAAATGCAGCATTTGGGATTAGATAGTACATTAAATTATATTAGAAACCAAGGTTTCTGGATTCCCAAAGCTCGCATAGCAATAAAAAAGGTCTTAAATCAGTGTATGTTATGCAAAAAAATCAATGTGCGTGCTTTTAAATATCCTAAGTGCACTGACATCCCTAAACATCATATGAATTTAGTAATGCCTTTTAAATTCACAGGCATTGACTTTACTGGTCATATATTTGTGACTAATGAGACTACAGGTAAACTGGACAAGATGTTTATCCTATTATTCACATGTCTTAATGTAAGATCAATTCATTTAGAACTAGTCCCTGACATGGGTGTGACAAATTTTTTACTAGCTTTTCAAAGGTTTTGTAACCTATATACCATCCCAGATTTCCTTTACTCTGATAACGCTAGAACATTCGTGAAGGGGGCAGACATCTTGTCTAGGGCTCTGGGGTCCAATGAATTCAGGGATGAACTCAAAATTAACAATATTAAGCATATTCGTATTCCCAATTATTCAGCTTGGTGGGGGTCTTTTTATGAGCGTCAAATACGGACTTTGAAAGTTTGTAATGTATAAAGTTATTGGTAGGAAGAGGTTAAATTATTTCGAACTTTTAACAACTTTGTCTTTTATAAAAAATGCTATTAACAGCAGGCCTCTCACATATAGATCAGAAGCTAGTGATCTTGAAACCATAACTCCTAACTCATTCATTCGTTTGAATTGTAATACTTCTCTTATTTTAAAGGATGCAAATGACGAAGTCTGGAAGGAACCTGACAGGGGTTCTTTAGAAAGCACTCTTGATACTCAAGAGCAATTATTTAATCAGTTTAAACAACTATGGTATGAAGCTTACCTATTAGATCTAAGGGAAGCTATGACTGATATATATCAAATCTCTTGGGAAAATAAAATCAAAGTAAATGATATAGTGCTAATAAAATCCATCTTAAAGCCTCGTCCCTTCTGGATGATGGGTAGAGTTATGGAAGTTGTAATTGGTTATGACAACAAAATAAGAACAGTTAAAGTTAAACAAAGTAATGGACAAATATTATACCATTCAATAAGTAATTTGTATCCATTAGAATTGTCCTTAATAATAGATAAAGTCTCTAATGATAAAGATAAATCAAATAATGGTGATAAAGCAGCTGATGACTCGGAGGCAGTAGTTGGTAGACCTAAACGTCAAGCAGCCCTAAAGTGTGACAAGCTCATTAAGTCCAAACTAGACTCATTAAAATAGTCATTGTAGCCCAAGGCTACAATCTCTCTCTGGGGAGATTGTTAAAATTATAATTAAAAACTTCATATTTATTGTTAAAATATTAATTTATTTATTAACTTTATTATTTTTAAAATAATTATACTTAAATTTTAGTAGAAACGTTATTCAATTGTTTCCCTGTAATATTTAACCAATTGAGCAAGGCGCATATGTATCGCGCAACCTCCTTGATCATATTATTATTATAAAAAACAAGGATAAGTAAGTACTTGTGACCATCGTTCGGAAAAAGTTGTTTTTGTTTATATGCAACTTTTAAATTGTTAAGCATATAACAGTGCAAGTTCTACTTAAATTAGACTATAATCCCAACCTAGTTTATGTTGGGAAATATTTATGTAATACTTTTCTCTAATTGAAATTCCTTAAGTTAAAAATAAAGAACAGTGCAATATCGTTCTGAAAGTCAAATTAATTTTTGAAACTACCATCATTAATTGCTCCTATCTTATGATTCAATGCAAAGGATCTCTGTAATTATGATTTATTATTTCGAGGTAGAGCCTGGCCAGGAACTGTTTTGGGTAATAAATTGGTAGGTCCTAAGCATATTAAAGTTGCCGTAATTATTTATAAGGTAAGACACTTTTATATTTCTTTATTAGTGTTAATCAGTTTTATTTTAAATATTATTTCCAAGAAGTATATGTTCAATTTTGTTGAGTTTGGTATTATTTATAACTTAGCAAAGTTAACATATATTTTTTATTTCAAAAATTAATTTTCAACTCAGAAAAAGTTTCTATTTTCGTATCGAAAAATTGCATTACGTATTCATAGTAGAAATATTCATATTTATACTGTGACGTATTGTTCTTAGAAAGATCGATAT
>JABUQX010039542.1:5000-12500 GCA_015478945.1 Trachelipus rathkii
AGGGCGTAAAACGTAACAGGTCCTTTATATTTTTGAATCATCAAATCCCTATAATAGAAAGTCTATTTAGGTCTATATGAGGCAGGATTGTTGAGTGGTTTATTAAGTACGTTCAAAAAGGTCATAACTAGACTTTCATATTATATATATTAATATATATATATATAGTATATATATATATATAATATATATATAATATATATAATATATTATATATATATATATATAATATATATATAATATATTATAATAAATGACGGCAAAATGTTTGGAAAACTGGAGCATGAAACTGTAATATATTATATAGTATAATATATATATATATATTTATATATATATATATATATATATATATATATATTATATATTATATATATTATATTATATATATTATATATTATATATAATATATATATATATATATATATATATATATATATCTTAATTATTATTATATTATAGGGTGTTCCGTAACAAGTTGGGATCTCTGAGGGATTATGTGAGAGCCACATGAGACAATAAGGAGGTTCAATAAGAAGATTATAGTTCACATGAAAATGTGTCCTATGTGCCCACGTTTAAAGTTTCCGAACATTCTACTGTATGCGCAAACATGTTCGTTGCAATAAAAATATAAAATAATAATTTACCGTATATTGATCAATAATAAATTATCGTCTTAACACATTACTAAAGGGTCGTAAAGTTAAAATTTATATTGTGGGTTACAATAAAAGACTGGACAATGTAATAAGGGAGTTAAGGATTACTGTAGTTGCGTACCCGTTTTTCTTTCAAATTATACCAGCGTATTTTGTCAATCGTTAAGGTGTAAATGTACTTCACACTATCATCAATGTTAAGCTCGATAGTTCTTCTTTGGATATCTTGATATAATTGTACGGTTTGGTAATAGGCGTTTAAGGTGTACTCGAATCATGAAATGGCGGGCATGCATTTAATGCCGGTCTTGCCGGTTGTAATTCTGCAGAGGCAAGACGTTTATACGAGTACCGGTTCCCTAATATACGTCTACTGGATAAGAAAACTTTCAAAGATTAAGTGGACGGTTACGGGAAATCGGGACATATAAAAAGCGAGCATCAGATGGAGGAAGACCAATATAAGTGAGGAAGGTTAATTGTGAGGAACGGATCTTTCAGCACGTTGAGGACAATAACGGGATAAGTACACGTAGAATAGTTGCAATGGAAAATGTTGAATATGTGACAGTATGGCGTGTACTCAGTGAACAACTTTGCCCGTATCTTGTACAACGTATTCAGACACTTGAGGAGGATGACCGTCCACGAAGACTTCGTTTTTGTACAAGGTTCCTACATAAAACCGACAGCGACCATCGGTTTCTATCTATCAAGTTGTTCACTGACGAAGCTGCTTTTACCAATTACGGTATTCTTAATTCCCATAACAGTCATTGTTGGTCTGAAGATAATCCTCATGCGCTTCTGCAATCAAGAAAACATCATTTTAGCGTCAATGTATGGGCAGGAATACTCGGTGACCACCTACTAGGACCTATTTTCATTGATCATTGAACCAAAGTTAACAGGTGAAGTGTATGAAAGGCTCTTAAGGAATCAATTGCATGTTCTTCTCGATGATGTTCCACTTCATATTTTTCGTCGCATGTGGTTTATGCATGACGGTGCACCACCTTCGACAATGTTGATGTTCTACGGCAACGTCATTTTTAGACGAACCATATCCAAGGAAATGAATAGGGCATGGGGGACTACTGCCTGGCCTCCTCGGTCCCCTAATTTAAATCCATTAGACTCTTATCTATGGGACCACCTAAAAGCACTTGTGTGTGCACCACCTTCGACAATGTTGATGTTCTACGGCAACGTATTGTTCATGCTTGCTACCAAATACGAAATACACCTGAGATATTTGGAAGAGTCCGAAAATCGATGATGCGGCTACTTCATGCTTGCATACAAAGCAGGGGTTTCCATTTCCAGCACCTTCTGTGAGGGCAACGTCCCTGATGTGGCATAAACTTGAGAGTAAGAGTCTATTTCACTTTTATGGTAATTTTATTGGAATTATACCTTAAATCATTCTGTTTTTAAAACGTTTTTTGGTTTTAAGACATACTTAGTATAATATAAACTATTATTATTATTAATTACATTATTATTTTATTATATATTATTATTATTAATTATTATTATTATTATTATTATTATTATTATTAATTATATATTATTAAACGTATAATAACAATTTATATTAATTATCGTATGTTATTATTATTCATTAACTTGGTTGCGGTATGACGTAAATGTAGCTACATGTAACTTTGAAGGGGAAGCAAGTAGTAATGGCTACAACATAGGGAATGCAACTGAAATGTGCATAGCCAACCTTTGCAATGTTGCACGAAAGATCCAGCGCGCGTAGCGGGGCGCGTACATATGATTGTATTTTTTAATGTATGTAATTTTATGTACGTATATATTATTATTATTATTATTATTTACCCTGCTAGCTTCTGTATCTTGTGCTTCTTCTATATTTACGTATGTGTGCGCACCGTAGGTGCGCACATTCAGTGTATAATATTATATATATATTTATATATATTATATATATATATATATATATAATATATATATATAATATATATATTTATATCTATATATTATATTATAATATATATATATATATATTATATATATATATTATAGATATATATATAATATATATTATATATATGATATATATATAAATTATATTATATTTATAATAATATTAATATCAAAGTCCCTGTAATGGTAAAGGGTACGCGGTCGTTATTATTTATCATCCTGGGGGGGGGACGTTATTACTTCCTTATTATTATTCAGTTAGTTTTCATTTATTTGGTGATTATGATGACATATGTCTATTTTAGATGATTATTTATTTTCTTTAATATTGTAAATGGACATTGGGACATGTGGAGTGTGAGTGTTTGGGGGGAAAGGTGATAAATCGGTTAGGTCGGATACATTGAAGAGGAAATCTCATTAGCTGTAATGTTCAACTTGTGATTTCGATACCGCACTAACGACATCTCGGCGTTCCAGAGAGTTGTAAACTGCTCTATGTCGATAGCTAAGCAATTGGCTGGGCGTTTCTCCGGGGGTTATGAACGGAAGTTACTCTAAAATTCATAATGTAGGAGAGATGTGTTTGTTTCGAATATGGGTGTTGCGAGTTCAAGTAACATTTTCGATTCTCGTTGAAACTTTTATTCATTTTATAAGGTGATGTTCGGTTTTTCCCAAAACGCTGAAAGATGAAGTGATGGTGAAAACATCAAGATTTGTCGCTAAACCCACGTAGTGGATTTGGAAACGTTTTTGTGTAGCGATGTGGACCGAGGTAGTCGGGGGTCTCGGCAGCCACGGTCGGCGACAGTAATCCATTCCATTAGTTACTGTTGTTTTGGATATCTCCTTCGTTCGTTCAAAACGGGATCATGATATATGAAATTTGGCCACAATGTGAAAGGGCGGGGTATTATTAACTGTGTTAGATGGGGTGCATGTAAGTAGCTTCCTGATGGTTTTTGCTTATGTCAGTTAACGTACAGAGAAGGTTAGGAATTACCACGTCCGAACATCTAGTCTTAATCAGGTGTTTTTTTACTTAAGCAAGCATTTTAACTGGGAGATACAATGGTCGGAGCACTAGAAGTTACTGCTTTTACATTAGACTACAAACTGGAGAATGACGACTGGAGGTGATGGGCTAGAGGTACTCTTATACATCTAGCTGGAAGCGTGGTAATGTTAGTAATATGGCGTTTTGGTAGGGGTGAATGGGCGGGGGCACTGGGGGGTCTACACGTATCAAGGGCGGGGGGTGGGTAATGTGGGATGGGATGTGGGGGCGGGGTTGTTGTCTGGCTACCCAGGCTCAGTAGTCATAGGTACTTATATCAAAAATAGGATGAAGGCCGTTTAGGCTTAGTGACACAGGCCTAAGGGAAAACGGAATTCATACTGTAGCCTTGAGGACTATAACGTTTATTCCAAAGCGTATCACCATGCGATTTCCTGATTTATCTGCTCTCAAAGATACGGAAAAGGTATACATTTCAGAGTATAGCTCGAGGGTTAAAGCTTAGGTCAAGGTAAGTTTGGTGGGTTAGATGTAACTAGGTCAGCTAAACCTCTAGGGCTATCTGAACCGCGTAGATACATTCCATAACGGATCGAACTTGGCAGGACAGGTATCCGAAGGTCGTCTTGAAGTTCTTATAGGATCCAGGACATTCCTGGTGATAGCCAAATGGTAAACCGTTTCATGACTTTTAAAACTTTCCATGTGTGGAATAGCCAGTCTCAGTTAGGCATTTTTAGTGGAAGGTCGTCAAGGTCTGCATAGCGTGCATTATACAAGGTAAGGATCAAGCATTAGCGAGTATAATAATAATAATAAATATTAATAATAATAATGATAATAAAATAATAATAATTTAATATAATATATAAAATAATAAAATAATAATAATAATAATAATAATAATAATAATCATAATAATGACTATCATAAATAATTCCAGTGTTTAATAATAATAATAATAATAATTATAATAATAATGAATAATAATAATAAATAATAATAATATAATAATATATAATAATAAATAATAATAATAAAAAAGTTCAGAGTTAAAACACTTTCATAGCTTTTTTGAGGGTGCTAGTTGCTTTCGGGTTGTTCTTTTTGTTTGTTGTTGTTGAATTGTTGTTGTTGTTGTTGTTGGTTGTTTGTTGTTGTTGGTTGTTGTTGTCGGTGTTGTTGTTGTTGTTGTGTTGCTGCTGTGGCTGGTTGTGTATTGTTGTTTAATGCATATGCGACTGTTGCTTGTTTGCTGTAGATTCCTGTGTATTCAAGCTTTCAGGTTTCACTGATTCGATGTAGCAAGTTAATATTGTGGCTGACTTTGTTTTTGTTGTTGCGTGTTTTGTTGTGCTGAATTCTGATTGCATTAACTCAAGGCTTCATCGGTTTCAGATGTAGAAGATTATTGTGATTGGCATTGGCTTGTAAATGGCTTTGTCTTGTTGTTGTTGTTGTGGATCTGATTCTGTTTGTATTAGCTTCAGGTTTCATTGACTTCAGATGTAGAAGATTATAATTGTGGCTGGCTTTGTTTTGTTGTTGTTGATTGGTGTGTTGATTTTGATTGCATTAACTCAAGACTCATTGGTTTCAGATGTAGAAGATTATGTGGGTGATTGGCATTGGCTTGTAAATGGCCTTGGCATGTTTTTGTTGATATTGTGGAACTGATTCTGTTTGTTTGGCATTGGCTTGTAAATGGTTTTGTCTTGTTGTTCAGTTGTGCTGTTGTTGGTGTGTTGTTGTTGTTTGTTGATGCGTGTTGTGTTCGTTGTTCGTTGAAGGCTTGTGACTTCATGTTTTTGCTTGTGATGTGTATGATGGAGAAGTAAGCATTGAATCGGTCCACCATGGAAATGGATCGAAGAAGACATCTCTCCTCTCTCTCTCTCCTCTCTCTCTCTCTCTCTTCTCCTCTCTCTCTCTCTCTCGCGCTGCTCTCCCTCCGGTCGACTCTCTTCTTTCTCACTCTCCTTCAAAAACAATAAAAAATAAAATGTGCGCAACTGATGAACATACATCGTATTCATCTACTATGTGATTAGACAATCCGAATGAGAAAATCATATATAAATAGAAATGGATTAATTGTAAAATAATTTAAAATGTGTTTTAAGATGGAAGATAATTATGCAGTGATGACATGGACTGACATTTATACTATATATATAATATATTTATATATATATATATCTATTATATATATATAATAAATATATATATATAATATATTATATTATATATAATATATATATATAATACTATATATTATATAAAATCAACGCACGGCAGTACATATATATTATATATATATATATATAATATATATATATATACTATATATAAGATATAATAATATATATATATATATATATTATATATTATATTATATTAATATTATTATATAATAATAATAAGGTGGTAATCTATATATATATATATATATATATATATATATATTATTACATATATATATTATATATTATATATATAGTATATAATATTAATGAGTTAATTTCAAGAAAACTATCTTTCTTTCATAGCCCTGGGCGTAATCTTATCGGCTCAGAATACGGAGAAAACGTAATTCACGTGAACTGAAAGGGATTAGACCATTTTAAGCCATTTTCTAACCGCAGAACCTCGATTACGACTATCGCCACCTTGAAACTCTTCAAAGACGTATGGGAATGAAATTTTTGATTCAATTTATTTTATATTAAAATCCCACCCATTTTGAACCTCAAAATTTCTATATACAACATTGATTTTGAAAGAAGTCTGAAAGGCCGTTGCAGGCAGTTAAGTCCGATACTTACCTGGCGATCACCGTGATGAAGCAGCCGAAGGACGAGGATTCGTGTTCCTAAATCTGTCATATTGTTACTATGATAGCACAAGATGGGGGGAACTAATCTAAGAGAGGGGGAGTAAGGGAGGCGTAAATTGACTCCCATACTCCTCAATGAAAAGTGCGAACGAAAGACCAACGAGATAAGCCAAACGGAAGGGGGTGGCGGCAAGAGGCAGAGGCGAGGCGGGAAAGCGGGACACGGGGCGCGAAGGCGGCGGCGGCGGCGGGACCAAGTCGGAGCCGGGGAGAAAAACGGGCGCGCGCGGGCGCAAACCAAGTGTGTGTGGTGTGTGTGTGTGCGTGTGGCAAGAGAGAGAGAGAGAGTAGATATGTAGGTCATGGCAACAGATAAAGGGGGTAGGGGCAATGAACTAATACTAATAGATAAGGGTAAAGAGACTGGTGGGAGAAGAAATAAAAGGGGGTAGGGTGTAACGGGTGTATGTGTATGTGTGTAATGAACATCTCGTGTAATGTTGATGACTGCGTATCAAACATACGACTAGATTGCGCACCTACGGTGCGCACACATACGAAATATAAAAGGGGGGTAGGGTGGTAAATAAATAATAAATATAGACAGCTCAAATAACAATACTAAATTACCGTACATTAAAAATACAAATATATGTACGCGCGCTCGGCGCGCTGGATCTCGATTGCAAATTGGCAAATGTTGCTTTGCAACATGTTCAACTTTTGCACTCCATTTCTGCAATGTTGCATGCTCTATCTCGTACTTATTACTACTTCCCGTAGGGGAGTGGGCGGAGGAACCCCCGCGACACAAACACCCAAAATACCGGTGAGCGGGGTTCTGGCCCTCCCCGGAGGGGGGAATAGTCCTACCCCGTCGTCCCAGGAGGCCGAGAGACCCGACTCTTTGCATCTTTGCGGTTTAGCCCTTGGGTATTCCTTTAGTTCAAAAAAAAAATCTTTTTTAATAAATATCTTCATACGCTGAGATCTAAATATGTCTATTAGTCTTTATTGTTACTAAT
>JABUQX010039542.1:15000-20000 GCA_015478945.1 Trachelipus rathkii
TATATATATATATTAATTACTAATTGCTTAATTTATATCTATTAAGCGGAGTAGATAGCTTCATTAAATATTATTATATATAGAATTACTATAAATACTGTACTTAGAAATTCAATTTAATTAAAAATATATATATATATATATAGTATATATATACTAGAGAGGAGAGAGAGAGAGACGAGAATCGGAATCGGAATCAGGAATCGGACGGAATCAGAATCGGCACTTTTGACTGGTAATCGAAATCGGGAATCGGCCATCGGCTGGAAATTGTGGAATGTCCATCACTAAATATATATATATATACTATATATATATACTAGATATATTATATACTACTATTATATATATATATATATTTATTATATAATATAATAATATATACTATATATAATTATTATATATATATATATATAATATATTATATATATATATATATATTAATATATATATATATATATATATATATAATATATATAATATATTTCCACCTTGTGAATTTGTGAGGGATTATAAAGGGTTTTTCTCCTACTGCTTTGTTTATTTCCTAGAATGATTCCAAGATTTCGGGACCGTAATTCCCGTGCATAAATACACAATTAAAAGAAATCAATAAAACATTCTCCATACAAGATGAATCATAAAAAGAAATAGAAATTAAAATTTGCTACAAAAAACTTTCTAAACTCCGGAAACGTCAAAATTGTAAACTACTATAGGTAACAGTTACCTAAGGATTTGGGTTAATACAAAGGAAAACTTATGAAAAAAATTAAAAATGATCCTAAACAATTTTCAAATTCGAAGAAACATTAACTTAAATAACTACTCTAGGTAACAGTTACATAATGATTTTGGCAAGTACAAAGAAACACAATAAAATTTAAAATAAGAACAAAAAAAAAAAAAAAAAAAAAATAACCAGACTTCCAGGAAAAAGATAATGGGGGATTTCTGAAATGAGAGATGGTTCAGGGTAGGTACGGGAGTGAGACAAGGAAGCGTTCTCTCGCCGTTACTGTTCATAATATATACTTGAACTGTAGTGTGAAGAGATTTCATAGACAGGAAAATACAGAGCACATCCTGGTCTATGCTGACAACACACCCCTAATAGCGGAGGTGGAGAGAGCTGATCTACAGGAGACGATGGACAAATGGAATGACCAAATGAGAAGGTTAGATACGGAAATAAGCACCGAAAAGACTTAAATTATGAAAGTAGCAAGGGTGAAGGAGGATTTAAATTTTAGATATAAGGAACTACACTGAGACAGCTTGAAGAATTCAAATATTTGGGGGTGATTGTGGAGGGGGTGGGAGGAAACAAAGGTGAGTTGAGGATAAGAATGAAAAAATTTGCAAAAAATGTTGGTGCACTGTACCCAATACTAATGGAGAGAGAAATATCTACTGGAGTGAAAATGATAATATATAAAACGGTATTGAGACCGTTACTGATATATGGGGCTGAATGTTGGGCCCTAAATACGGTACAGAAACGAAGGAAAGAATGCAGCGGAGATGAGGGTATGAGATCCGGTCTTGGCCAGGGGGTTACCTTGAGAAAAGAAGTGAGGATATAAGGAGAGAATTGAGAATCGACTCTGTGAATGAAGAAATAAAAAAGAAGCAGCTAAGATAGTAAGGACATGTGAAAAGAATGGAGGAGAGAGCGGGACTGAAAAGAATGCTGGAATGGAGGCCGGCTTTCCGAAGACCGTCGGGACGACCTAGAAAAAGATGGATGGACAAGGTGGAGGAAGCGGTGAGCGACAGAGGAGCAACGATGGAAGAGGTGAAAGAGAACAGAATTTACGAAAGTGAGGGAGAGGCGTCACTTGACGGACTGCAGCAGCCATTTATTTTATTTTATTTTATTTTTTTGTTTAGATTTTTCTTGCTAGACTTTTTTTTTGTCAGAATTTGCTGGAACAAAGGCCGTAATACAGGACTCACCTAACCATTTCCAAATTTTAAATAAATTTTAAAAATCGGTGCAGTCGTAAAAAAGGTTTTCCTCATTTCCATCTTTCGGCATAAAATCCTTTTGGAGCAAAAAAAAAAAAATATTCACAAGCATTATAATGAATCATACAGTAAACGACAAATCTGGCCCGGAAATTCTAATTGTGCCGTTATAATGAAAAGAATTTGAATAGATAATATTGAAAATAATGAAAAAAGTTATAAAATGAAACTGGAAAAAATAATATCCAAAAATAATAAAAAAATCTTTCCGCAGCACTCTCTCTCTCTCTCTCTCTCTCTCTCTCTCTCTCTCTCTCCTCTCTCTACTCTCTCTCTCTCTCTTGTCCTTCCTCTATATATTTCTATATATCTTTATATTTATATATATATATATATATATATATATATATATATATATATATATATATATATATATATATATATATATATATATATATATATATATATATATATATATATATTATATAGAGAGAGAGAGAGAGAGAGAAAGAGAAAGAGAGGGAACGGAAGGTGACTCACAACACCAAACCCTTAGTAGCTTCTATAAAAAAAAGAAGTAATGTAAACCTATTATCTATATATATATATATATATATATATATATATATATATATATATATATATATATATATAGTATATATATATGTATATATATATATATATATATATATATATATATATATATATATATATATATATATATAAATGAAAGAATAATTGCAATAGCACTGAGGCTGAAAAGGAGACGTGTGGGCATAATACAGGTCTATGCACCACACCAAGGAAGACCACAGGAAGAAAAGAATGTTTTTATGAACAGTTGCAAAATGTGTATGACGGAATGAATACTGAAGTGAAAATTGTCATGGGGGACTTGAATGCGCACATAGGAAGGGAGAGAATAGGTACCGAGATAGCAGGGAGAGGTTGTTGGATTTCGCGGTAAGCAATAGGTTGGCTGTGATGAATACATACTTTGCGCATAGGGACTCGCATAAATGGACTTGGTACAGGTGGAATAGTATTGTTGAGGATTACACTGATAAGTCAATGATTGACCTTATACTAATTAACAACAGGAAGGTGGTAAGAGACGTGAAAAGTATACCATCAGTGTCGCTGGATTCGGACCATCGTTTGGTGGTAGGGATATTAAATCTAAAAACCCCGTTACCAGCGAAGATGGTAACGAGAGAGCGGATAGCAGTGGAGAGATTAAAGGAGGATGAAGTAAAAAGGGCTTTTGCAGAAAGAGTCCGTGATATTATACCAGAGGAAGAAGAGAATGTTGTAGATGTAGAAGGAGAGTGGGAGTATTTTAAAGAAAAAATGATAACATGTGCGAGAGATACGCTGGGGGTAAAAAGAACGGGTTCCAGAAAGAAAAAGACTGCGTGGTGGACAGATGAAGATGCACGTGCAGTAAAGGAGAAAAACAAAAAGTTTAGAGCGTGAAAAGAAGATTCCCTGAGACAAGAGCGGAATATGTGGTAAATAGAAATGAGGCTGAGACCATAAAAAGGAGAGCGATGGAGCAAGCGTGGGAGAGGATCGGTGAACAACTGAGACAAGATATGGGTGGAACTAAGAAATTAATATATAACATGGCAAAAAACCTACGAGGACAGGAGTCGACTGTTGCACACTCAGTAAAGGATAAGGAGGGTAGGTTGAGAGTTTACCCTGATGAGATCAGTGATATATATATATATATTATATTACTTTTCAGTTATATAATCAGGAGGAAGGAGAAGAGAACCTTCCGGAACGCTGAGAGGAACAGCTCCGAATAAACGTGGATGAGGGTGCGATAACAATGGAAGAGTTGGAGATGGCAATGGGAAATATGAAAAATGGGAAGAGCCCAGGATGTGATGGGCTGCCGGTGGAGACAATGCGATGCGAGGAGGTCATGCGATGGATGTTGAAGATGTTTAATGATTTCTGGAGAGTGGAGAGAGTACCTGCGGAGTGGGGCAGGGCGATAGTATGCCCGGTGTTCAAAAAGGGAGATAGGGGCGACTGTTCCAATTATAGTGGTATATCGTTGCTGCCGCATGCCATGAAGTTATATGAAAGGATATTGGAGAAAAAGCTCAGGACGGGAGTCGAGGACAAGCTGAATGAAGCGCAGTATGGATTCAGGCCCGGACGAGGAACAGCGGATCTGATATTTTCTCTGAAAATGATGATAGAGAAGAGCTGGGAGTGGGATAAGGAAATGTATGTGGCTTTTGTGAATTTAGAGAAGACATTTGACAGTGTACCTAGGGTAAAACTTTGGGAGACACTCGAGGATCGCTACTATCAGATAGAACCCAAGTTGATTAGAGTGATAAGGGGACTTTACACAGTAAGTGAAAGTGCCGTTAGGACAGCGTATGGGATAGGACAGTGGTTTGGAGTGAAGACAGGTGTTAGACAGGGAGGAGTGTTGTCACCGTTGTTGTTTATCCTGTATATGGACAAGTGTATGCGAGAGATTGGGGGAGGAGGAGGAGGAGATTGTTGTAATGGCGTATGTGGACGATATTGCTCTAGTTGCAAGAGACAGGGAGACGTTACAGAGAATACTGATTAGATGGGAGGAGATGCTGCGACAGAGGGAATTGAGGATGGATATGAGAAAGACTGAAGTGATGAAGATAGCTAGGGAAGGAGAGAACTATAAATTTGAGATCGGTTGGGTAAGAATAAAAGATGCGAGGAACTTTAAATATTTGGGAGTTACGGTAAACAGCAGTGGAATGATGGAGGGTGAAATAGAGGAAAGAATAGTGAACTACTCTAGAGGAGTTGGTCAGTTATATCCCTTGCTGAGAAACAGACATGTGACGAGACAGGTTAAAACGCTGATTTATACCACGATTCTGAGACCGGTACTTTTGTTTGGGTCAGTAAGAGTAAGATTGTGGTGGCGAAGATGAGGGTGTTGAGGTTGATAGTGGGAGTGACCAAAAGAGAGAGAAGAAGGAATACTGAGATAAGAGAGGAGTTGGGGGTTGAGG
>JABUQX010039543.1:0-35000 GCA_015478945.1 Trachelipus rathkii
TTATTATTATTATTATTATTGTGGTATTATTATTATTTATTATGTATTATTATTATTATTATTATTATTATTGTGTGTATTATTTTTATCATTATTATTATTATTATTATTATTATTATTATTATTATTATTATTATTATTATTATTATTATTATTATTATTATTATTATTATTATTATTATTATTATTATTATTATTATTATTATTATTATTATTATTATTATTATTATTATTTTTATTATCATATTATTATTATTATTATTATTATTATTATTATTATTATTATTATTATTATTATTATATTATTATTATTATTATTATTATTATTATTATTATTATTATTATTGATAATGTTATTATTACATTATTTTTATTATTATTATTATTATTAGTATTATTATTATTATTATTATTATTATTTATAAGTATTATTAGAAGCCTTATTGGTACTAGTACTATTAGTATTATTAGTAATAGTTTTATAAATATTTATTATTATTATTATTATTATTATTAGTATTATTATTATTATTATTACTATTATTATTATTATTATTATTATTATTATTTTTATTATTATTATTATTATTATTATTATTATTATTATTATTATTATTATTATTATTATTATTATTATTATTATTATTATTATCCTGTTCATCTTACCCGTCCCTTCCCCTGTTTATGTCCCTTCTCCTCCGTTTTCTCTACTTACTACCCTGCGTATTATTGATCTCTCATCTTAGGTCTCCCATTCCCTGATTTGTGGCTACCGGGCCATTGTTCTGTCATGTCTCAAATCTGTCTTGCCTCTTCTATCTGGGTGAGGTCACAGGTTAAAAACCAGTTATTCTCGCCTTTCTCGGGCTGCCTATTGTAAGGGCATCGGGTACTTGCCTAACCAGTGAAGGAGGACTTGTCTACTAAGAGCATAATCTGGAGCTTTGCGTTTCTATCCGTGTGAAGTGCACGGTTATTATTTTTCATCTTGAGACTGGACGTGCGATTTCATGGAGCTTTTCCGAGGTCACTCGTACGGCCCACCCTACGGTGTTGTTTCCGGGAGGGAGGTTTGATGCTTTGGGCCTGTGGGGGGGCGTTTAATACGGTTACGCTGCCGGGATTTATGCTTTATTAATCATTTCTGTTATTTTTGTGTTTATTTATTGCAGAGATGTTTAATAAGAGTATTTTTTATGGAAAAAAAAGATTAACGTTTTCAAGAAAGGCGACAATCTGAAGTCTGTCACGTCCCCACCGACCAATTCCCTGCCTCTCCTAGACTTGGACAAAACAAAAAGGCTTTGAAGTTCTTGTTGATGAAATGGTTTGGTCGAGTTCTCCACCCAACCCAATAGTCCTCAATTATGGACCCTTTTCAATGACTTCCTCGTATACTAGGAAGGCTGTTTGTGGCATCTCAAATACCCTTATCTCTCAAACTTTACATCCATCCCAAAGCCATTGCGTCAGCGGGCCCCATTCTAAACACCAGAATAAGCTAACTACGACCATCGCTTTCTCCGCCCCCTCCAGGGGTCCTAGGTCTTGCTTCTTCCCCGCTTTATTTTATTTACATTCGACGTCATCTTGTCCACTGACTTCTGTAAGCCAGCTCATCATAGTGATGCTTTGGAGGTTGCTCTTCAAACTACTGAACCACAGGCTACGCCAATGGGGAACCATTCCATTTTGGTTCTGCTGCCTTTCATACCCGAAGCAATACTTGCTCCTCTATCTTTGTATCTGGAAAGATTCCCATTTTTTCTAAACCTATTTATAATTTCTGACACGCGTCGAAGGGTACCCTATATATGCGCCGGAGTTCTGTTCAGTGCTTTGATTGATGTCATACTCGTTTACGAATCACCAATTCCTATCACCAACCTTATCGGTTCCCTCCCGCTTAGGAGGGCCTAACAGATGGAACCTTCATCTTTTACACCTTCTCTGTGCCATTCCCTCCATCCAAGGTAAAGCTTGGTTTACCATGCACGATTTGGACTTATGTCCCCTTCCGGAGAAGATTTTCAGTACAATAAATTTGAAGATTAAGCCCACAGAAATATTGTCGGTCTCCCCAGGCCATATGTCCGACATGTAGAAGTTCTCTCCACCCAGAAACTGTGACAAAAAATTTCCTGTTCACAGTTTGCGGGGCCCGCGATCTCTCTGTGCCACTGCCTTCTTACTTGGAGAGTAAATCATGACCAGTGCTTCCGCCCCATAAGTATAAGCGCCGTCGACCCGGGCTGCCTGCCGATCTGAAAGAAGCTAGCTCATCTTCCTCACTTCCATACCTTAGCAGCTGCGCTGAACCACTTTGCATCTTGGCGGTTTCAGCATATAATTACATTGATAGTTAGATGAACAGCCAGTTATGTGATTCTGGTTGAATTGTTGTAGGGCTATTATACAGGTCATAGTTGTAGTGGTTGGGCATGAGACCTCATATGTGGTGCTCTGCTGGCAGAGTTACGTGCAGCTCAGGGATTCATCTTGGTTAAAGAAGTACCTGTCTGCTTCTGATATCGTGGCGGCAATCCATGCATCATCAGAACTTACCTGTTTCCATCTCCCGGAAGCAATCTGCTTCACCATTTCTCGAACCAGCTATCAGACCACTCTGCTGGTGGTGAAAGGTCCATAAGATTGGATCTGGGCCAGACGCCGTACTCGCAACATAACGAAGGCCCGCTTGCACTCTTAAGATCTTGTCTCACCATCCCTACCAAAACAGATATACGTTGACCTTAACCGTTGTAATCAAGGAACAGTGGTCCAACCTCTGCCCGTTTGTTACTCACGCCGCCTAAGACCGTTTGGATTCTACAATATTCAAGTGATTCTACTGAAACTTTCTCGAATGCCACGATGGACATCTTCTTCAGATTTCTCTTCTTCTGCTAGGATTGCTGCGTGCTGAAGCTGGGGTCCCGTTCACGGGAATGTTCGAGGTGGTATCAATTGAAACCTCGTCGACCGCGGTTTCCCTTCTGGTAGACGTAGCGCCGCCTCGATGTCTCTTGAGGGTGGGTTGGCTGATGGTGGACACAGGAGGAAGGGTTTTCTTCTCTGCCTCTTCCCCCTCCTCCTCCCATTTGACTTTGGACCTGCAATTGAGTTCTGGCACCTACTCGGGCGGATTGCTCACAAGATTTTGGCTACGGACGCCACACACTTGACTTCCACTGTTTCTCCTATCACTCCTGACTACACCATTCCTCTTCTCTCTTCATCTTCCCTAGCCTTTGATAGACCCCTCCTGGGAGGGACAACCCCCTTCCCCTGTCTGCTAGGAATACTAGCAGGGGTGCGCCTGCTGGGAAGACTGTTCAGTAATACCAAGTGACTTGGCGGGCTCTTTGGAGAGCAGCATCTCCTGATATGACTAGGAAGCCTCTGCCCATGCAGCAAAGAGGTCCACCCATATCTGCCTGCCTTGATCTTCCTCCGGGATTAGGAAGTTTCGGTGGTGGGTCGTCCGACGGCTCACGGGACCATTAGACTTTAACCTCTGAGAAGACTTCCAAATCCCAAACATCGTAAACTATTGCCATGGATCGTTCAAAACCATGATTTTCTACCGCTTATGGCACATTTTCATCCATGGGAACTGCTGCCGATATTTTGCTATTACGAAGAAACTAAAGAGATTACTTGTCGCTCATCGTATTGGCTGTTTCGTTTACAGAATAACAGCTTCGGAACCAGATTTGCAGCTTCCAAATTATAGAACCCCTTCATTCCCTGGATATGAACCAGCCTTGTATGAGGGGGTTGGCAGCGATCCTGCTTCACGAGGTCCGTTCCACATTCACTCCAATTCCCTCTGTTCCTTTACATGCGGCTCGTCTCCATCCTGACATGCCCGCCTGCCACAGTGTCTCCAGGCATACCTAGCCTTGGCTGTAAATATACCAGGAAGGGCCTTGTCAACTTTTTCAAAAGTCTCCCGCAACCCATGTTAGTCCAAGATGACTTTGACTCCCGCCAACCTTTGTTAGGAGACTCTGTTACGCCCCCTAATGCCGGTGGATTTTAAGTATTATGCGGGTTTCTCGTATGATGTCCAGCTTACGGGCCTTCAAAGCACACGTTTTGATACTGGAGCACTTCTGCTACTGTGTTGATGTCGTTGTGTTCATCTCGTCTTTTGGATCGTATTATGGATGCAGGGAAAAGGTTGTCTCTCTGTGACAGTGATGTTCTAATCGTGATGCCAATCACCGCTCCCGGCCGATCACCAACAACGACCTTTTTCTGGCTGGCGCTACGACAGAGAAGATGCTTTCTTTCATCCAGTCATTTGTTTTTCTATACTGCAACTACCCTGTTCCCGTCGTCGGCGGGATGCGCTTCGCCTTCAGGAAACAACCTCCAGGAGGCGATGGCCCGCCCTGATCATCTGGGACGGAAATCAACAACCTTCTGGTGGAACCAGGAATGGTAATGGTGTCTGTTAAGCATAATCGATATAGACTCTCTGCACCAACTTGATTCAGTTGAAAGCTTCGGCAGCCCTCTCCCGGCGTATCGCGTACGCTGAAACGGTTTTTCGCAACTACGCTTCACCGTTCATTCTTCCATGCTACACTGTATCATCTGTCCATAAGGTGCACAAAATTTCACGAAAACACCAGGCAGATCCACCAGTCATACCTAGGTATCCTGAACCTTTTCGTTCTGACCGCCTGCATGGTGGGAATTTCGGAATTTTCACTCTACATGGAAGACTAACTCATACAATACATTATTCACCAGAGCAGGGAGTTCCCAGAAAAGCTCTCAAACTTTGCAGGTGGTCTTAGAGCCCTGACAGCGTTTGTTCAGGTGCTCCATGCTCATCCTTCTGCCACTGCCTTTCATCTCTACTTATACAATAGCATATGGTGAGAGGTCTTCCTCTGTCTGGATCTGCTGCATATATTGTCCCCATTCCCAAACCTGGGAAAGATCAGACTTTTTCCGATAACCATCGCCCTATTTCATTGATCTGCAACACATGTTAGCTTATGGAGAGATTGGTGGCTGCCTGTCTTGTTCCCACGTTAGAGCAACTCTGTCACAATTATTTTACAATTGTTCCATTTATCACACAGTGAAAAATATTGTTACCTAAAGGAAGCAAATGATTGTATTCGTGGATATTTGGCCTGACTTTTATTTGGGAAATCGTGGGTACTACAATAGCCATCTAATTGTAAATATTTGTCTTAAAAGACGACTTTTGTATATAAAATTAGAAATAATTAGTATGTAATAAATATATACCACAATCATAGTATCATATATACAACAGATACTACTTGCCTAAAGTGTCACTGCAGCCAATTAGGCAGTTGGTTTTCGGAAGAAAAACTTTCCCTTTCGTTACATGTAAATTTCATAGGGAAAAATTGGTAGTACATTAATTAATGTAACTCATTTAATAATTATTATATTAAATTGGTACATGCTCCAGAGATAGACATTGACTTTTCATAAGCCATTTAAAAGATTTTACCACATAACTTATAGTTTATAAGCTATTCAAGAAATTGGCTAAATCCTTCTATAAATTAAAATTTAAATATGTAATCATTTAAAAACATTAAATTGTTTGCCCAGAAAAGGTGCCATTAAAGGATATTTTAATCTCTCCAAAGTATTTTTAAGCAAGAAGGTTGATAAAAAAATGCTAAAAAACAAGCCAAATGTTCAAATGTCGAATGGGGCTTACCTCACCCTTTTTTATTTTTGGTAATTTTGACCTCATTTTCTTCTTATTTACATCAGAACATAGGTATTTCAAGTTTCATAGAACAAAAATATATATATTTTCAATACCTTAAAAAATATCTATATAATATATATATATATATATATATATATATATATATATATATATATATATATATATATATATATATATATATATATATATATATATATATATATATATAAAAATATATACCATATATACTCTCTGGGATATATATATATATATATATATATATATCCTTCCGGAAAGAAAAATTTGATCTTTTGAAATTTCACTTTTACCGGTTGTATTGTAATTTCTATTCTAAATGGTTTTGTGATGACATTCCAGATGTTAAAAACATATTGATTTACCTCTCTTCAAAGTTTGAATCGATCCATAATATATTTGCTTTATTATAAACATGACAATTGTCATCCCAAAATTAGGCTTTCATTTTTTCCAAAAAGTCACAATTTCAAACATTCTCTTCCTTCCGGTGCACCATCGGTCCTATAAGGATTTTTGGGGGAAGGAGAGTGTTAGATCAATCTTCATACATTATTCTTCAACTTGTATAAGTATCTTTGACCAATTTAATTGAAAAGGTAATTTATTCTTTGGTCACAATTGACCTCATTTCGGGTACATATTTAGTTTTTATATCAAAATGATTAGAATTTTTTTATGATCATTTGAATATCTATTTACTAGTAATACTGAATCTTAGTTACTAGTAATATTTATTAATTAATCTTTTACGGCATTAAATAGACACACGTTTTAAACTTGTTATTCGATATCGAATGTCGCTAGATTATTTATTGGCTATTTTTGTTAGCAAATTACATTGGTTTATGCAATTTTAAATTTATATATTGTAAATAATTTACATTAGCTGTTTTCGTATTGATATTGTAAATTTTTGTAAACAATTTGTTGAATTGTTTAATAGACAAAATGGTACTTGTCACCGCCTTTTCATCAGACTTTCTTGGTATATAAAGTAGATTCGTGCTCAGACGAGCATCCATCCATATAACAGCTGCTTTGCTAACAGATTCCGTCCCCGTTGTTTAAATTCCGAATCTACAACGGTATTGAAAATCTTCTGATTCATTTTATTATGCAGTCTAAAGTAGAAATCAAAATTTTGACGAACCTCACTTTTAAAGCAGAGTCCACCAATCGATACCTTCAAATTTTGATTTCCGTAAAATTTAGGGATCTGCTTTTTATTCTTATTTTATATGATAGCAGATCCGATACCATTGAAAAATTTCACTCCGATGGTTATTTCTATTATAGGAAAAGCTTTTGCGTTTATATGGCCATTAGGACAATATTAGATCCCTGTGATTAAGTGATACCACTTTCCTTCTCCTTCTGCAGATGTTTAGATAAAAAGGCCATTATATTCGTACTTAGACTAATTTTTTGAAGGATGTGTTAATTATTTATTTAAGATTTAGCCTCTAAAGTTTTGGTTGTTTGTTCAAAACCAAACAAAATTTTTGTGGACCCTATGTCTAAGATCAAGTTGTGTAACAATATCGATAGCTTTATGTTTTCTTAAGAGTTTTCTAGCCTTCGAAACCCTTCGACTATCATTGTGAAAGGTTTGCTTCTACTGTAAACTCTATGATAATTGCGGTTTCCTCGAAAAAAACTAGCTTCTCTTTTTGAACTCATTCATTTTTTTTTTATATATCTAGTTTATATATAACACAGATTTTTTTTCTTCTCTTAATTAAATATTCATTCTCATTTGGTTAATGTTTTAAATTAATGATAAGACTTTGACAATATGAATTAACGTGATTTTTCGATTAAATAGCAAGCACACGAGCGCGCGCGCGCACACATATATATACACGCACAAGGAATGTCACTTACTATCACAAAAATAAAAATTGTTAATATCGGTCGTCACCTATTGTAACCAATGCTAAGTTTTTTCGTCTTTTTTTTCACTCTTATTATGTAATTGTGCCCTCCTTGTACTCCATCAATACCCAGTCTAGCGTAGATGATAACAGAGACTGTCTAAATATAAATTAATTAAGTAATAGAAAGTAAAGATGCATCATTACCAAGGAATCAGTATAACACCTATCGTTCACAATTTAAAGTGTATAAATTCAACTTGAAGTCAATTATATATTTAAATATATATTTTTTACATAGACATATTTTCTTGAATAAATGAAACGCAAATTCCCCCTTCATCATCTATTTACATACATACCAAAAAAAAAAAGCGGTAAATGAAGCAAGACAATTTAAATTTAATTTGTGGCAGGAAAAACCAATTAATCTGTTGAAATTTCGTATTTTTTATATAGGCATAGACGTATAGGTAGCTAAACAAACTTACGCTACCTGGGATTCGGTAATGGGATGGATTGCAAATCACGAAATCTGGGATTTATAAAATCCTGAACTCCTCTTCAGCCTGCCTTTACCTTTGCCGCCATGAATGACATGGTGTTATGTGTAAATATATATATAAATAATAATAATATATATATAGATATAATATATATATAATATATATTATAATATATATATATATATATATATATATATATATATATTAATATTATCATAAATATATAATATATATATAAATTATATATTATATATATATATATATATATATAAAATTAACGCCTATAATAATTAGATAATAATTAAATAAAACAATGATATTATCATATTTATAACATTTAAAAATATTAAATATATCCTTCAATTTTTTAATATCTATTTTTTAATTTTAAAAAGTTTTTTTCATTTTTTGCACTGATCCAAATATATTTTAAGCTCACCAAAATTTTTATATATTATTTATTTATTTATATATGAGTGAGGTGAGTAGGTAGTGATGAGTAATATTGGGGGGAGGGGGAAATAAGATACTAATTCCTTATAACACCTACTAACGACCTTTTCACTATTACTATATTGAATTTTCTACATGAAAGATGGAGAAGATAGTGACAAAATACAATAGGGTAAACCTAATTCTTTCTCTCACCTTTTTATTATCGTATATGTTTGTTTTGTGGTAACGTCAATGTTATATATATCCTAGAACCGTGAAAGGCGTAATTCAGTCCGAGAGAATATTATATATCTGAGAAATGTGCTTAAAAGAGCAAAATAGAACAATAGTCCACAACCAAACTGAGCAGTGTGTGTTTTTGCTCTGGGAATAATGCGCTAAAGGTTGTCTCTTGAAGTTGCAGCACTCTCTGTAATACTAGACCTATTAGACTAAGTGAGTTTTTAGAAATTATATAAGTAATTTAAATATATTATTTTATCTCTCGAGAGCGTCCACGCTTTTATTAATAGAGATAGATTTGATAAATAATTATTATTATTAAAAGAAATGATAGGTTAGTATTATACTCTATCACGTTGGAGAGTTTGTTACCTCTCTTTTTAAAGTGCACCAACTATCTTGTTTCATATATGAAAGACTCATCACCGAGAGGATTATGATATTCAAGTTTGTTGTTATATATGAATTGAGATTGTAAGCTTTATATATATATATGAGGTGCAGATGTTATAAATTTTAATTTATTCCTATTATTAATATTTATAGCGAGAAGGGAGCACAAGAAGGAAACTATCGCCTAGTGATGCATTGTCAGCAAAATACACGCTATAATTTTAATTGACAAATAAATATATATTAAATTAATTATTTATTGATGCTTATATAAACCTTATATAATATACTTTCAAAATTCTTAGGTGCTTATCAGTAAAGGTATTTTTTGTTAATCAAATGCCTTTACAATTTGATGTGAGATATCCCTTCTGCATTATTATTTAAGTACACTTGGTGCTTAGAGATTATATATATATAATAGTAACAAATTAACACCTATCAAGTGTATTACTTTTACTTAAAAATTTTTGATTACTTAAGTATCAATGTATAATAAAAAAGAATAGTTTATAGAGGCTAAATTATACGACCCTATATGTCAAAAGATTTGAGGGATCATTACTGCTCCTCACCCTCCAGATATAAATGGTAATCTAGCAATGTTAAATATTATATATAATCATTATATAAAGAATATAGAGAACTGCTCATTAACAAAGAAATGTGTGAACTGTTACTAATTAGGGACAATGGACGAAATATATCGGGATTATTTATTATTGGCCTATAATGATATAAGGCAATTAGGTTAAATCCATATATATTTAATATATATGTATACGAGCATTAAATATCCTAACAAAATAATAGATAGTATTTAACTTAACTTTATATACCCATATAATGGTTATAATAATATACATAAAATGATTGTTAAATACAGCAAAAGTTGGTCAGTGTATAACTAATAAGTATCATCAATATTTTTAAGGTTGTGCTCAAGAATAAATTAATTATATATACCTATCCTATATACTCAAAGATTATTTCTTAGTAAAAAACATAAATAGTCCATTATTATTAAAAAATGATTATATAATATACCATCAAAATTTTCTTTCCTTATCTTTTCTATTAGATATCACCAATAACTTAATCAGTAAACATGATATCGAGATTATCGGTAATTTAGATGACTCCTTGAGGCCTCTCCTGCTGTTTATCCCATTTTCTAAATAGGTATTTATATACTAAATAGATGCCTCATGGCGACAGTTAACAACGAAAAATGACACTCACATTGCAGCAGGACATTAGTTAAATTTGCTGCCTTAGTCTAGCACTGACTGGTTATATAACGCATAAAATTCAGGAGGTACTCAACAATAACAAGATACAAAATAACCCCAGCCCTTTCGACAGAGGAATCATTATCGCGCATATAATAAAGAGCAGTAGTATAATTTTCCACCTAACATCTAATATGGTTATTAACGGAGTGTAAATGTTACATAGAGTAGAGTTGCACAAATTTCAACTACAATATACTATTGCTTAGCTACAAAACGAGATATTCTGCCTACTTTTCTTTTACAAACTTCTAGGTATTGACCTATCTATTCAAATAAGAAGGCGTATGAAAACGTTTTCCAAATTTGGACAACTCTGTACTTATGAGAAAACAGGAGCGCTAAAAAGCAGTAAAATTGACCAGTATATACCTAGTAGGGTAGCTCTAAGGAATTAAATTTGAACACCGTGTCCTTATATGAATTAATCCATTCTTTACTTTATGGGTAGGTTTAGTGTTTAGTAGCAGATATCATTCTTAGCACTAATTGCTGATAAGATACAGTATCAAGCTTGACTGATCAGTTTTCACTTCCAAACTTATTCAACTCGGATGTGGGAGATATAATATAAGTTACTACATTTCATCTCTCTCTCTCGTCTCTCTCTCTCATCTATATAATTATATATTATATATTATTTAATATAATATTAATAATAATATATTATTAATATAATATATATATTTATTATATTATATATATATTATATATACTATATATTTACATATATATTTATATAATTCAATATATATATTATTATTTAATTATTTTTATATTTTAAAAGTTTTATATTGCTGATTTGTTAATTATATAAAAAAAATTTAATAATGTATTATATGTATGTTTTTTTTTCATAACCTATATATATATCGAGAAATGTATACTTGTGTGCTGTACTTACCCTTTGCAGTTGATTCCCTTCAAGAAGCTTAACTTGCCATTCTTAACGCAATTTTACCTTTAAGCTCCTAACCACCTAACCTCATCTATATATTACCTTAAACTAATTATTCTAATTATTTCATTTTATTATACATTTAAATTTAATTTTCCATTATATTAGATTTGCTTTATAGTGTGACTAGGAAACTTCATGGAGTTATGGAAATACCTCCAGCTTGTGGGTGGTATCTGCGAAATATATTCGTGTTACCACTATATAGTTTATAAGTACAGTTTGTACAAATTTGCCCATATATATATATATATATTATATTATATATATATATATTATAATTACTGTTTGGAGAAGTTCGTTTACATCAGTTCAGTATATAACTCAATAATTGGTCCTATATATACTAATAAAAATTTCTATATATACTATAAAGTCCCAAGTACTGAAAAAACTTTATTTTTCGTATGTACTTTATATATGTGTGGGTAGTTGAGTGTTGTATGTTTTTAGTTGATGTTAGTGTTACGCGATTGTTATTGATGTGTGTTAGTGTTGTGAGATGTGTATGTGCTGTGTGATGTGTGTGTGTGTGTGTGTGTGTGTGTGTTGTTAGTGTAGTGTTGTGTATAGGTGTGTGTGTGAGTGTGTGTATGTGTGTGTGTGTGTGTGTTGTGTGTGTGATGTGTGTGTGTGTGTGTGGTGTGTGTGTGTGTGTGTGTTGTGTGTTAGTGTTTGCATAACTATGCATTTAGTACATACAGGACTAAAGGACATAATACAACTGACCACAAATATATCAAATATTATAAAAAGATATCATTTATAACATCAATAATTTATTATCACTTTTAGCTTCTTCTCCTTCGATCAAGAAGGACTGGAATTTATGTGATAAGTTATCATGATTAAAAGTAATAATATAACTAGACCGTAGTTCTTCATTTCTACTTATATATCTAAGTCATCTTTACGTAGAGACTAAAATAATTAAATAAAATAAAAAAAATAAAAAATATTTTGAAATAACATACGTATCTGTGAATAATCTTTCGTGATTATCTATACGTTTAAGAAAAAGAGTAATGTTAGAAGTTAATTATAACGATTTATAATTATAATATATAATGAAAATTTTTATATGCCATAAATATGTTTATAGTAATATTTAATATATTCTTATCCTATAATTAATATCTATATAATATATATATATATATATTAATATATAATATATATATATAGTAGGGTTAGGTGATATCACTATATACCTGCTCATTTAGGGGTAGTATACCGTACTATAAGCTATAGCAAATTATACATACTCCGCACCTAGTAGAATAAAACTAAGTAGTCCGCCTTATACCTAGCCTTACTCCCTAGCACCTACTATTACCAGTATATGATAATAACCAGTATACTAAATACTTACCTATCTACGATCTAATTCGCAAATGGTTCCGTATACTATATGATCTTGAGCACGTCTGCCTAGCTAATATTATAATTGTTGAAGCTTCACGAAGATTTTATAATAATAGTAAAATATCTTAAATAATGTTTTTATCTTATACTCCGACTAGTATAAAAATTTATTTATATTATTATATATAAATATATTTGAAAATATAATTTGAGTAATTTAATGAATATTTTCTCTCGCTAAAAATGACATTTCAAGGCAGAATGCACTCATCTCTTTTAATTCGCTGTAGGATTTGTACGACGATCAAAATGCGATTAACGAATATGGATCATGGAGATGTCTCACCATTAAGCATCCGGGAACAGGTTATTAGCAATTTTCACAACTTAGTTAGCGGATGTATTCTAATGGAAATTACATAGCAGAATATTCCAGAAAGTACTTTAATAAAAGATAGAAACGTAAGTCAAAAAGATATGAGAAAGGATGGCTATAAAATAATTATAGCATGACGCTTCTAGCAAAATATGACATGGATCTTATCCACGGGTAGACCAAATTTAAGGTGTCATTATCTCGCGGAAAATATATAAATTTAGCGGTCAAACAAATATTTTTGTGCGAGAGCAAAACTTTCAAATAAGTGATTTGAACCAAGATGCCCATAATAATAGCATTAGAATCTATAAGGGTATAATGATAAGAATGTTAGTATTATATTTATTATAATATTATTATTATTTGATGAACTCAAATGATGTATCATAACAAATTTACTAGCCTTAATGCTTCAGATAATATAGGGTAAATAGTAATATTGATCCTTATTTTTGTTATATAGTAGGAAGTAGTAAGTGCTGAGGTGATATATTAGTTTTACACTAATTCCAACCAGTCCATTATGATAATTTGAAGGTCCGTATCCTTAAATCATATCTATGTAACTCATGCTCATATATCCTACTTCTGAATAATTTGTTGAAAACCATCATATTTATATTATACGATACACAGGCTGGCCGCAATATCAGGACTGGAGGATAGGTTCTAGATATCTTCACGCTCACACCAAGGGACACTTTTAGGTCCAAGAGAGCCCCAGATCGAGAAACCACTCGTCGACAAGGCTCAACGAGAAAGTATCGAGAAGTCTAGTAGACGATGTAATGTATGATTGTTTTGTAGCGCTGTATTACCGAGTATGATTTTAGAAAGTATATAAGATTTCTTGTTGAGAACGTCATCGTTAGGGAATGAAAATCTTTGAAACATGTTGGGGGGGGAGCGGTATGTTGAGATCTATATTTTATATAACTTCCTGTAATAAGGAGGGGAGAAGTGAGTGATAATCGGTGCCTTACAGCTATAGTGAATAGACGGGATCAGTGACATCTAATACTGTATTAACTGTCCCAAGGTTTGGTTCTGTGAGGAGTATAACATTCGGAGAGGGGTAATGGAGTAGCGAGCTTGCCTAGAGTTGGATGTTTATTATTTGTGAATTATCATGAAAGATCGTCTTTTTGAGTTTGTTGAAGTGAAGTTAATGTGTTTAACAATGGAGTTTCTGGATGACTGGGAGGAAGCGGGAGTGTGTAGTAATGTTAGAATAATATATATTAAATATATTAATATTATATTAATATATAATATATAATTATATAATATATTTATTTTTATTATATAACATTATATATATATATATATTTATTATTTATTATATATTTTATTTTTATATATATATATATATATTAATATAATAAATATATATTATTTATATATATTTATTAAATATATATATATTATATATATATATTTATTTTATAATATATATATAAATTAATTATATATATTATATAATATATATATAATTTTATATAGTATATATATATATATATTATTATATATATATATATATTATATATATATATATAATATATATATATATATATATTTATATATATAGTATTATATATAATATATATATATATATATATATATATATATATATATATATATATATATTTTTTTTTTATATATATATTATATATATATATATATATATATATATATATATAGCGTTAACTTTGCATGAAACTCCATCCATATACGTTTGGATTATCAGAAATTTAAAAAAAAAAAAAGGGAATTTGTTTCTACATATAACTTCCAAAATAAAAGCATTGAAACTATAAAATGTCTTTCTGCCATTTTTTTAAAATGTCATGTTTTTTTTATGTTGGTAAAGATTTCTGTTGATTACTCATTTTCATAGGATTTGAACTTGGGTTCAACGAACCAGTACCAGTAATGTCCCAGTGAGGTTGCCGAAAATATCGGTGCGAGTTCAACCCTAGTTTGAACAATTTCAAAACGTTTCAAATCTATTGACAATTTTAATTTGAATTATAGGTCAGCAGTGCTGATAACGTTATAATATTTGAGGTAATTTTTTTAACAATTTAGAGTTTATAATATTTGAAGTATTCTGAAGTACAGAGTTTATGATAATTTGGAGTTGACTTTTTCATCTTATAATTTATTCCCTTTTAAAATATTAAAGTAATTTTTATACTTTGTCTTAGAGTTAGAGTTTATAAAATTTGAAGTAACTTCTTAAACTTTTTTGTCTTTAGAGTTTATAATATTTATCAGAAGTAACTTCTTAAGCTTTTTGTTTTTAGAGTTTATAATATTTTAAGTAACTTCTTAACTTTGTCTTTAGAGATTTTCGCTAATTTTTCTTCTTCCTATATATAATATATATATATATATATATTATATATAATATATATAATATATATATTAATATATATATATATATATAATATAATAATATAATATATATAATATATATATTATATATATATATAATATATATATATATATTATATATATATATATATATATATTATTCGAGTGGCTAACAACACGCCACACTTAACTCAAACAAGAAACTCCCGAAAAACCAGGAAAAAACTTCATCTAAAGTAATTAATTAATTAATTATTGTTTTTATTATTATTATTATTATTATTATTATTATTATTATTATTATTATTATTATTATTATTATTATTATTATTATTATTATTATTATTATTATTATTATTATTTGAGTTGTTGTTGTTTGTTGTTGTTTGTTATGTTGTTGTTAAGTGTTGTAGTTGTTGTTATTGTTTTGTATTGTTGTTGTTCCGTTTCTGTTGTTGTTGTTGTTTTCGTTTTTTTTTATTATGGATGATGATGTAGTGATTATTGTTAAAAAGTTGCACACAAATATCGAGACGATTGGTATTAATACATTTGTTTATCGAAATTCTAATTAATTAATTTATTATTATAATTATACATGTTTCCTCATTTGCTCAGACTTATGTTTATTCTTATTTTCATTCTTTGTGTTTTTTTTGTTCACTTGTTCCTGCTTCTTTTATTTCTCCTTCTTCACTGATCCATTGTTGCAATTTTCCTGCGCTTCTCCGCTAAAATGTAATGTAAAAATATATTCCGTCATTTAATAATGGGACACAACATGAATTCCTTCAATCCTTCCGGTTCACCGGTCCTTGGCAGATCCATGGTCAGGTTGTCGTAAGTCCTTATATATATATATATATATATATATATATATATATATATATATTATTATATATATATATAATATATATAATATATCTTTATTGCACTAGAAATGGCTATGGACCTACATAAACTTACTATAGTTAGGGAAACCCAGTTTCACGATGAAGGACTTTTGAAAGTATGCAGGTCAAAGGAAGTTGGAATAAACTGAAGAAGGAGATGCGTTCCAGACTTTCCCCAGTATTGCTCATGAATAATAATTGTAAGAATAATAATAATTGCTAAGAATAATCGCAGGGGTTAAGTCTAGGGGTTTAAGAGTTTTTAATAGAAAAAAAGGATGAGACTTTGTAGAAAGAAAGGTAGCACGAAATCTATTAAGAGGAGGAGGAAGCAAACTATTGGAGAGCTCAAAAGAGCAATGGTCATTGTAATTCAACTAATATAACAAGAGAGAGAGAGAGAGAGAGAGAGAGAGAGAGAGAGAGAGAGAGAGAGAGAGAGAGAGAGAGAGAGAGAGAGAGAGAGAGAGAGAGGAAGTTGTGGGAAAAATAGTTCTGAAGATGTCCACCTTTTGGTGTGAGAAACAATATGATCGAGAGAGAGAGAGAGAGAGAGAGAGAGAGAGAGAGAGAGAGAGAGAGAGAGAGAGAGAGAGAGAGAGAGAGAGAGAGAGAGAGAGAGAGAGAGAGAGAGAGAGAGAGTTCTTCAAAGAAATAATAATAGAAAAAGAAATTATACCAAGAATACTAAAGTTCAAAGGTAATTCTCACCGGCATGGACGGAGATGTGTATTCTATTATTATCTTTCAATTTGGCTAAAATTTAAACTTGGGGAAATGTTCGCCACTTTCCGTGTTTTTCGTCAAAGGTACGACGCTACCTTCAGGAATTACCATTATTTTTAAAACTCTAGCTCATACTTCTTATTTCATTCCCGACTCGGACAAAACCTATTCTTCGAAGCATCTCAAATTCTTTGTCCGAAGAAAGTACAATTATCTTTGTGGTAGGTAACCCTGCATCCGGCGAAAGTACAGTTTCCCTTTGTGGTAATCCTGCATCAGGCGAAAATGCAATTACCCTTGTGGTAATCCTGCATCAGGCGAAAATGCAATTGCCTTTGTGGTAATCCTGCATCCGGCGAAAGTGCAGTTACCTTTGTGGTAATCCTGTATATGGCGAAAATGCAATTGCCTTTGTGGTTATCCTGCTTAAGGCTCCTTTTGGTTCTTTATGAAAAAACGTCTCTGCAAACTGTAATTCTTGTCTCTACCGACGATTTTACGTCTTTTAACTGCTGCTATGTTGCTAAGAATTAAGGATACCGATATATAAAAAAAATTATCGATATTTTTAAAAATATCAAATTGCTTTCGATACTATTGGTTAAAAAATATCGATATATATATATAGTAGTATTATAATATATGATATAGTTTATGTATATATAGTATTATTATATATATTATATAATATATATTTATTATATTATATATAATATATATGTATATTATATAACTATATATTTATTGATATATTATTATATAGTATATATATATTAATGATATATTTAATATTATATATTATAGTATTATAATATATAGTATATTAAGATATATATAGTATATATAGTGTATATATAAGTTATTATATTATTTAATGAATTGATTAATATGAGTAAGTATAATTTAAATAAATTATTATATGATTTAACAAATGAAAGAGAATTAATATGTTATATTAATTATTAGTTATATTATATAATATAATAGTAATATATATTATATATATATAGGTATAGTATATATAATATATTATATATATTATTATATATATAATTAATTAATATTATTAGTATTATATATATTAATATATATATATTAGTATATATGAATATATATATATGTTTAATATATGATTATATTAATATATTAAATATAATAATATTATTAGTAGATTAATATAATATAATATAAATATATAATTATATATATATTATAATATATTATATATATATGTAATATATATATATTATATTAATATTAATAATATATATATTATATATATGATATATAAATATATATTAATATATTATATATTAAATTATTAAGTATATATATATATATATTTTATAATTATATATATATTATAATATTATATATAATATATAATATATACTATAATTAATAGTGTAATATATATTGTATTAATATATATTTTGAATATTATATATAAATATAGTATATATATATATTAATATATATATATATATATATTGTGTATATATATATACTGGTATATATATATATTATATTATATATTAATTAATTATTTTATACTATATTATATATATTATATATATATATAATATATTTATATATTTGTATATATAGTATTAAATATTATTAATTATATATATTATATATATATATATAGATGTACATAATAATAATATAATATAGTTATATATATTATAATATTGTATTGTATTACATATTATATATATATATATATAATTAATATATATATTAATTAATACTTATATATAATATATATATAATATTATATTATATTATAATAATAATATATATACTGTATATTAATATAATATTATATATATATAGTATTATAATATACATATATATAATATAATATTAATATTATTTAATATACTATTATATTATATATAATTATATATTATAATTTATATATATATATATATATTATATAATATTAAGTATATATATATTATAGTATAATATTTATATATTATATATAGTATTATATATTATTATATTTAACATCGCTTCTATCCGCAATTATTAAATAACTTAGTTAAGACAAAGAGCTAATTACTGAGGAAGGATTAAAGTATAACACTTGAGCACTCCTCTGTGAGGCAACCACCAAAGTTGCGACTGGTAAATCAGAATTCTCTATATGGCTTAACTCTACTATAACTGTATATAGAATGACCATCCTCTATATACTTACCGAAAAAGTTAGATATTCAAGAACACTTTAGAACAGAAATACGAGCTTTCCATGTGCAAGGTTGAGATATTATACACTAAAGGTTTTATACTCACCTGTCGCTTTATACCTATCAGCTGCTAGTTCATAAAGATTTTATTTCAAATTATATAGTGTTAATAACTCAAAATTATATATCTCAATATATAACTTAACTAACTATACTAAACTACTACTTACTGTCTTATACTGATATACTAACTACTACTTGTAACTACTTAACTACTACTTAGCTTAACTCACTATACTTAATTACACTTTAAACTATAAAATAATAATTAATAATAATAATAATAATAATTATAAAAATAATAATGAAATATATTATAAATATAATCTAAATTATATATTTTATAATATATATAATCATAATATATCATATAATTATTATTAATTATAATTATAAATAATTTGCTATTATTTATTATTATTATTTAATTTATTATTATTTAATTATATTATTATTTATTAATTATTATTATTATTATTTAAATATGATAAGTATCAATATGTAGTTGATAATAATTATTATTAATTAATTATATTTTAATTATTATATTATGTATTTATTAATTATTAATATTATAATATAATATTAATTATATTATTATATTAATTTAATTATTATTATTAATATTAATTATTATATACCTATATATTTGAAAAATGTTTATAAATTATCTATAGCGTTTAATGAATGACAAATATTTTAAAGATACCGGGTGTTTTAAAAAGAGTTACATGAGGTGTAAGGGATACGAGGACTACCATATGTCAAGGAATGCTATATACTACATTATATATATATATTAATATATAATCCAATATTACCCACTTTATCTCACCATCCTCCGCTCGTTAAGGAATCATGAATAAGATATCACCTTACTCTTAATGTGAATGTCTATATATTATATAAGTATTAATTGGTAAGTTATATGATAAATTTAGAATTTTTAAGAATAGCGGCTCGAGTCAAAATTAATAGGATTAGCTCTAATTTATCCTTCAATTTATTCTCTCACTATCACTGATTAATCTCTCTCATTTGTCTACGTTACATATTTAATCCAAGCAACCGTGAAAAGTTGTTTTACGCATAATATATTATGTATTATACTACTAGATGGAAGTACATTAGACAAATATATCTATATATTTATGGACATCTAAATCTTCAGTAGTAGGATAGGGTACCATATTGAGTTCATAATTGCACCCTAAATATATATATATATAAGTGACTACATATAGACGACCTATTTTTGACCCTTTTCTCCGCGCGACTTTATTTTAGAGTCACTCGTTGAGTAAATTATTTTTACCTGACTTTGACCATTTTTTGGGCCTTAGACCAATTTTGGGTAAACTACCAATATATTTTGAGAGAACCCAATATATTTATTTTTTGAGAACTACCAATAATATTATTTTAGAATGAGAACCTATAATATACATAATATATTTTGACACAAAGATATATCCAATATTTATTATTTATTTAATGAACCCTAATTATTTTGAGAACCCAAATTTATTTTTGAGACCAATAATTATAATATGTGAAAAATATATATATCACATATATATTTTTTATTGAGCTACTACCAAATTTTTATTGAGGAAACTCACTAATTTGTTCGACAATTACCCTTTGGTCTTCCACTGGGTCATATTTATTATATATTGGCCGCCACGGTATTTTTTAGGCAACCTACTAAATTTTTGGGCAAACCCCCATAAATTATTTTTCAGGCAACTCCCTGGATTTTATTATGTTGGCTCAGCCTAACGGTGCGTTAGCTCAAAAATCACCGTTTGTACGTATATAACCTCAACACCTATACTATAATATATTATTATTTCGATCACTCACGAGCCTTTATTAGGTTCATTCATTCCTGCGCTAAATAGACAGCGCTAAAATATTTATATATATATATTATTATTGCCGACATAGGTAATTATTTTGGGCTTCTAAATTTAGTGTAAGTACTTAGCCTTTTTTGATGTTACTTTATCACCTATATTATTTGATATATGTAACTCACATGATATTTATATATTACGGCTTAGGCACCTACTTTAGCCAATATAACATAGGGTTTATCAATTTTTTGTCACTACACGTAATAATATATTATATATAATATGTATATGTATATATTAAATATATATATAATATATATATCTATAGTATAATTTTTGCTACGACCCTTTAGGGAGTGAGCTTAGCCCGTATTATTTTAGTGAAATGTCTTTACCTATATATATATTATGTATTATTGTACAATGTATAATTTATATATACTAGCGTATCACTAATCTAATATATACATCAGCGGCGAGCTCAGACAACACACACACACACACACTCATCACACAACTATACACACACACACACAACTATACATACACTAATCATATATTAAGTCACTCACTTATATACAATAACTATCTGTGGTGACAACTTTAATATATATATATATACATACATTCAAAACATAACTTACACTCCTCCAAAGATACTTGCACTTACATTTACACATTATAAATACTAACTACGTACAAACACTACTGAACCAATTCCTTTTGGTCTTTCCTAATGGATCCAATATTTGACCCACGGTATAATTATATTTTTGTCTCTATTAGGACACTTAGCCCTTTTATTTATGAATGTCCCTTAAACTACTTGTTTATGAACCATGATATTTTCAGTGACTAGATCACTATTATTGAGACCTATATATACCATGGGTCTAATATTTGACCCATAACGCTATTAACATTGATGAGCTATTTTGATTAGGTTATTCCCAAATATTGGCATCTCTCAGAGTGTAAATGTGATGTTTGATATCTTAGCCTAAGAGTTAAGTAATTATCTAGATAATTAGATGATTATACTTAATGTTAAGTTAATTAAGATTTGTATAATATAGCCAGGGATGATGGAGTGTAATATGGATACGCACATTGTCTAAAGTGGTCTATGATCAATATGCAAATTTTAAATTGCTCCTAAATATGTATAGTACTAAAGTTGGTGTGCACAATGAGTGCCAAGTGACATGTTAAGGAGCGTATGAGTATTGGTTGTTCAAAAAAGGAGAGTTGTCTCAAAATTATTAAGTGCCAAACAATAAGTCTTAGAAACTCGAAGAGATGGAGTATAACTATTTAGTTTTTAATACTTTCTCAATGAACCAATTTTCTAAGCCCTCATATTTCTTTAATTATAACCTAAGTAGAACCGATAGATATAATAAAATGACCTCTTCTATATAATCTTGTCGGATTGTCTATTCCTCCAATAGTTGTGCAGGAACAAAAGAGCGGAAAAAGCTATATTCTGTTAGGAATCGCACGATGAGTATGAGTCCTAGCTATAATTTTTCCACACTGACGTCTCCGCACCCTCGCTACGACCTAAGAGCTTCTACTATCGGCACTCATATCTCTGTGTTCACTCTAAACTTATAGCCTATACCGTCATATATATCGGTATAGCACGGACTAATAGCGGAACTAGCGGACTAAAGAGTACGGATAAGTGCCCACTTTCATGTATTATATATATATTAATAATATATTATAATATATATATATATATATTAATATATAATATATATATATATATATAATATAATAATATAATATATATATATATTATTATATATATATATATATATAATATATATATATAATATAATATTATATATATATATAATATTTATATATATATACTTGCACACAACACCTACACAACATACACTATGTACACTTATTACATAACACATTCACTTAATGAACACTTATTACACACTTAATGTAATCACGTGAGGTGCTAAGCACTTCACTCACACACACACAACACAGATACACGGATTCTTAACGGACATCTCCGAGACCTCCCACGGCTCGCACGGTTAGTTTCGATGTTTTCTAAAGATTCACTTTTTGACTGCCTTCACACCGCACTGCGATGACCCTACTTGAAATACTCGCCCCGGCACTGTCCTACTTAATGCCGAGACCTATAATTATTATACAGCGAGTTGAATGCGTTTGAAAAATATCAAAATATATGTTAGAAAGTCTCATTCATCTGTAAAGGTACTATCATCTTGATGACGTCATTTTGATACCATCTATAAATTAGAATGACAGATTTTATGAATCAATTCTTAATTGAGTATTAAGGAAGTCAATCTACTTGATGGCTTCATCGTCTATCCTCATACAAAGTGTCACACAATAAAACATATTTATTTTGAGAGAATTGTTTTTTTTATAGCGAGTATCTTCCCTAGTTCATGAAGGATGCTTAATCACTATCCAAGGTGCAGACACCTAAATGAACCGTTAGACGCCCACTTTCACGAGAAGATCAGCGAAATAGACTGTCAATCATACCCGCATATAACCCAGGTGCGACGCATACTAAACTACCGCGTCCGGCCCCCGCCGCGTTCCCCCTATATTGACCACCATTTACGCAAATTCGACTAGTAACCGTTCTTTGGAAACCCACAACTTAGACACAAGGGGTTCTCGAATATACAATAATGATCAACCCTCAAACAAAAAATATTACCTTCTGATACAATCTATCCGCTTCTGAGCCAAATGGAGCAATACAGCAAGAAGTTAGCGCCCTGCAAGTGAAATTGTAACAATAATAGCACAGCCTCTGTGGAGAAATGAAAAAACTATATATACATATGCATATACATATATCTGACCAAAAGACTAAAAAAAATATTCAATATGATATAATCATTATTCTTTGATCTTATTAATATCATTACTTATAAAGAGCTTTTAAAGTATATCAATATCTAACACATAAGAGAAATTTTGATATACTAATATAATAAATATAACTCTTAAAAAGGAGTCATAAATTTTTATTTCATACTTAATAATCATTTTTTTATAAAAATACATTTTCGCTAGAACCTAAACTGTAACTAATTACAGACCTATTATTTAATCACATAATAATTATTATATATTAACATTATATTTTACTCACTTAAAATTATATAACTATATAATTATAACTTTTTAATTATTTATAATATTTTTATAATATATCATGTAGAATGTATAGAAAGAAATAAAATTCAGAGTGTCCTGATATATAATCATATTATTATTTTACTACAATTGTTTACGATTTTTTAAAACAATTAACATTACATACCTTATAAAAAAGCAGTATCAGTAAATTCATATTAGTGATGTTACATAGCATCAAAGGGGTTATGCTTTTGTTTTACTGCTTTAACTGAGGCTTTAACTCATGTTTACTGTTTAAACCTATCTATGTTTTTTAACTGTTCCATTTTAACTCATATGTTTTAAAACTGTTTATACAATTCTTACTATATATTATTAACGTTTACATAACCTTAAAGCAGTAATATCAGTATAATTCTAAATAGTAAGATTTGTGATACCTATATACAACTCATATAGAGAGGAATAGTATTAGTAGCTATTTTGTTTTAACTACTTTTATATAGCTATAGTACTTTAAATAACTCCTGTTATTTACTTAATTTCTTTAACTCCCATTATTATTATTATTTTACTGGCTTTAATACACTATTACGTAATGTTTATTTATACTGTTTTAATCATAATATTTATATTAACGTTAACATATACCTATATTTATAAGCAGTAAATCATAGATTTAAAATCAATATAGAGGCGTGATCATAATACCAATACAATAGAGGGGTTATAGTCAGGCTTTTTCTTCCTGCTCTGATGAATTATTTCACTCATGTTTAACTGCTTTAACTCTCTTTTAATTCTTATAATATAAGCTTTAATAATAACTAGTGTATTGTATTATACAATACACTAGTTATACTATGCTATTAAACACACATTGATTTTTAACTAGCTTTTATAACTTCCATATATATTTATATTTAAAATCAAATTTATAATGTTTTTTTTTACTTTGTTTGAATATTTTAATATTTATTTAAATTAATTATTTTATTTTATATTTATTTATTTAATTATTTTTTTTAATTTTTATTAATTTTCATTTTTTTTTATTTATTACTTAGTGTTTATTAATCTTATCATGCCTATTGTATTATAATTATATTATATTTAGATATATGTTTAAATATATAAACACACCTAACACATAACACCTAGTACACATAACTAATGCATTTGTATATAAAGTTCACGAATTTATCTTTATACATTCTACATTTCATATATGTCACCTTAAATATCACATATACTCATAACAATTTCAACTCAGATTGACATCTTTAACATTATATATGCCCATTATAATAGACCATATACTTATCACTATATTCACAACTGCGGTTCAACACTTTAACACTCTATTAATTAACACCTAATTACTATTAAGATACTTATAACTACACTAATTTCACTATGAATAACTTACATTTACCATAGACATACTTATAACATTTACACTTAACATCATCACACATACAGAATTTTAAATACTATTATATATATCAACACATAGATATTAATACTTATAATCAAACTAACTAACAGTGAAATTTACTTATACACTTACTAACTACTCATATATATATATATATATATATATACATTATATATATTTCTATATATCATATAAGATTTCAACTTTTATAACATCAACTAACCTAACATATATATTATATATAATATCACATCTTAACTCAAATGCACAAGATATCACCACACACACACTACTTAACACTGCCTAACACTTCCAACGTTATATATTTTATTATAACAATTTTATGTTTTTAATTTAATTTAAGATTTTTTATATAATTTAATTCATTATATCCAAATTAACATACTTAAAAATTTAATTTCAATTATTCCTTATAATTAATGTATTAATCATAAAACTAATCATTATGTATATATAATCTGAACTGATGTAAATTTATTATAATTATTATAACTTGATAATACTTTTTGAGTTTAAAATCAAAATAAAAATCAAGTTTTATATAATAATTATTATTCCTATATAATTTTTATGAAATTTATTAAAAACATTATTTATTATATATAGTACTATTAAATAGCATATAATATATTCAAGTAAATCAGTTAAGTCAGCCCTCCTAAGCACCTACACTCATCTTACATATATATATATACCAATGCACTTGTCACATCAGTTTTTTCTATTGACTTAAAACTGCTTTAACATCATCTTAAAGTCACCATGTAATTATAAAGTTATAAAATATAAACAAAATATATAGTTTTATCTCTTAGCTAACATGGTATATATTTATAGTTTAGATCATAATAATCTTGTCTAAACGCTTCTTATTTAAGACTGTAACTAATTATACTTCACTTGAGTATATAACTTGATCTTAGAGTATCAACAGCAATAGTACACTTGTGATGTTCAGAAAAAATATATATTTATAATAAAGTATTTTGTTTAATAAATAATCACAAATGGTTCAGATAGATAATTACAGGATTAGTTTTAATATATGACTTTATATTTATTACTATGTACATTGACAAAAATCCCATCACTGAGAACACAGAGACCACAACTTGCACTCTATCTCTTACATAATGGATCAAGCACAACTGACCTCCAATTCTCTGTTCATCCACATGTACTTATTGAAATAATAAATCTTGCTCTTAAGAGCACTTATAGAATTGATAAGGATAAAATCAATGTAGTCTCTGGAGTGTAGCTCACGTGGTCGAGTGAGTAAAGAGTAAAACGTTACTAGGTCCCTTCTTAAACAATAATGAAATAATTTCAAACTGCTCTCTTGCTTGTATATTACTATGTATACATCACTTCTGCGTGCGAGATCAATACGTTATGACACTAACATTTTGAAAGGGTGCTAGAAAGTTAGAGGAGATAATATGCCTTTCGGATGATATACTCTCTGAGTAATGAGCTAGTATTTACATCATGAGATAATAACAGGCCAATATATCACGTTTAATCTTTCTGTCACTACAATAATGAAAGATAGATCAGAGTCTATTCTTATTCGATTTTCACTTTTTTCTAATTAAAATGGTGATTAATTAAAAGGAAAACATGCTGGATCGGTAAAGAATCTTTAAACAGGTAAGAAGGAAATGTTTTCCTTACTTGTGATTGGTGAGATATCCTTATCTCACTATATTTATCTGACCACAGTAGTATGTGAATTGGTCGGGCACTGCCAAACGTACAATACGGAAAAAAATGGAGCGATAGTTGTTTCTATATATTTAAACTTTAATATTTCTTGTTTGAGCAGCTGTGTTTTATTATCTTTTAGAGCCCAACTATGTTTCTGCATTTTTTTAAACTTTATTCTCATATACGTCAATTGTAATCAGTTTCTTCGAGCATTTAGGTTCTCGAGTGCTAGTAATCTGCAGTTATATTTCTGCTATTGTATTTATTATATTGTCAGAGTTTTTATTTTACTCTGACTCTATTTCGTTGTAGAATAATGTTATTCAATAATTTAGTAATATTACAACAGAAACAATATAATCATGTGGATTGCGAGATATATTAATCTTAATTTATTTCTTTGCACTAGCACGATTATGAGATATTATCAAGATATTCTTCTGTCGACAATGATTTTATAATAGGAGTTGGAGATCATTTAATCATCATTTGTTCATAGATCTGACTTAATGTATATTTTCTTGTTAGCTCTTTAATAATAGTGTATTTTATGTTTTTCGTTTGCACGCATAAAAATTTTTGAGTTTTACTTCTGACAGTTTGGGCGAGCTAATGTTGTATTGTGATTTAGAACTGTTGCAAGAACATAAAGTTTCTTCTCTTAAATGGTACCAAAACGTTCAGGATGCGAATCTAAACAGTTCATCTTTCATAGTCTTTACGCCGCTATCCTTCCGCTATCCTTCCAAAATTTTGCTAAATATTTTTGCAATGCCATTACACCTGCTATTATAAAAGGATAAATTCGTAACACCAATCATATTACTCGCTCTTTTAGTCTAATTCGCTCAAATGGTTTGGTAGCAATCTAATTATATTCTCCATTAGCTTCCATTGATTTGCATTAAGATATCTAGATTGTTTTTTCGAATTTAAGATTATTATCATTTTAATTAATTAAAATTGCAAATTTTTTTTGCTCTATTAATCTTTGCAGCTTTAGTTTCCACTCTTGGATAAAGCTTGTGCTATTGGCATTGATTTTTGAATTTCATTTAATTTAGTTTGTAGCATTGGTAATCTACAAACACATGCCAAGAAAATCTTTCCTACATAAGTACACTATATCGTTTACACTCTGAATTTTGAGAAAACTTCGACATTAAAGAGTTAATTACGCTGTAAAGCGATTGAATAAACATGTCTCATTTATAACACTGTCGATCCTCATAGCCTTTGTATAATGGTTTGGTCGAGTACTCTTGAGCATTAGAGTTTATTATCTTTTCCTATAAATTCCCTCACCCTTATGTGTTTCCTCCATATTACCTATCACTTTATTAGACATATATTTCTGCTGAATGGGAAACACTAAAACTTACTGATTTGTAATGTTCCACTCTTTCCTTGAAAATCTTTATCATACATACCTATAATGCTTTCATTGTTATATGAGCAAATCCAAATATCTGATGTTAATGATATTGCCTTGAATTTCTTGCAGCTGAATTTTATTTTGTTTCTGTACCATTTTTTTTATAATAATTGTTGTGGATAATCTCTTCTAAAGTACCGGTCCTTGATGGAATATTATAATTGTGGACATACGTGATTTATTAAATCTCCTTTAATCCAATGTCTTCAACAAAAGAAAAATGGCAGATTGTCCACAGCAAACAATTCCAATTCAAAAATGAATTTCTGTGCTTTTCTCTGGTATTATTGTTTACACACATCTATTTGTTTTAATCAGTTATTTCAAGTGTACGCGCTGAAGAAATCTTTATTTTAATCAGAGGTAGAAGTTTGATGATATGGATGGACTGGACATGGATCATCACCTGCTGTGTCTGTGATATCATGTTTTCTTTTTTCGGTCATTTTAATTCTCCTTGAGTAGTTTTCTTTACCAATTCATATTAATGTTGTTTTATATGTTTTCTCCTTCAGAAGATTGTATTACACTAGTAAAGGTTTTGTGCTATAATCTTTTGAAACTTTTCTTTGGGTTTTCCCTTTTGATAGTACAATAAAGTAATTATCTTCAAGTAGCGCCACATTAAGTAGTTCAACACCCTCACGGGTTTAGCTCTCTTCCAAGGTAAGTTGGTTCAACCTTCCTAAGGTATATACTAAAAAAACTTTATATAGGCATGCAAGTGCGTGTCATGCGATGAAGGTGCATGTATAATTGGTTTGCATGCTTAGATCAATCCTTCTTATTATTTATTTCTTATTATATTTATACTATATATTAGAATCAATATATATATATATATATATATATATATAATATTTATATTATAAATATTTTAATTTATTATATAAGATAAAATATATATATTACTACTATATATACATATTATATATATATACTACTAATATATAAATAATTATAATGTGTAATAATAAATATAGTATATTATATTATATTGATATAATATACATAATTATTTAGATTATATATTAGTTGAATAAAGTAGATATGGAAAAATTTCATTACTCTTCTGGCCCGGTACTCTCTGGCCTTCCGGCCGTGGAATGAGAGAGTTTTCAATTCTCCGGTCCAGAAATCCCGGCCAAAAATTACTACTCCGGTGCATCTCTAACTATATAAAGTATTGATCATTATATATATATATATTTTTATTATAATTACTATATATATTATAGTATAAATACTATAATATATAATATAGTTATTATATATATAAATATATTATATCTCACTTTATATATTATTAGTAAGGGAATAATTATTAATAAGAAACATAATATACTACTTATATTTATATATACTAGCTTGATTGAAATCAGTAGGTATACCCATGTTATTTACGTCATTATATTACTTTGATGGTATATGTATATAACTCATTTAGTATATCTTATATATTTACTATTAATATATATATATTATTAAGGAATATGTTAAAATAACATATTAATATAATATAGTTTTTTGCTATACTTTATAATAAAAAGGATAGTATCTTACAACGCAATTTTTTCGCTGGTTTGGTAATGTAATTATAATAGACAGGCCTATTTATTATTTATTAAAAAGTTTTTTTCACTCAAGAGTTCAGAGAAAGATGTTAAAACTAAAGCTTTCGGGTCACTTAATTTTCTGGACCTGCTCACTCAGACCCGATTTTTAATTTGAAAGAACTAAAACCCAGTAAAAATTCATGTAAAAATTTGTAAGAAACATCCTCACCCGCACCTTAAAGACATCCGCATCCGCCCGAATTAACCTTTTTTAAAACGAGCTCAATAATGGCTCTTTATCCTTTCTTTTGCAGAAAAAATAAGACGCATCAATCTAATTAAATCACATGTCGTGTACTCACATTTTGATAATCAGATTGCTATTACATGAAAACACTGGAACATAAAAACGTACTTCAAACCCTCTAATCATACATTACCATGATTTCTTATATAAAAAAAAAGAGTCCTTGCTTCTTGGACGGGGATCAATGTAATTTCTCTTCTCTACTATGGATTTGCTCACATATGTCAAAGCAATACACACCCGAAGAAAATGGTCTAATACATTAAGTCGCTCTAAACCCTCTCTAACAAAAGGAAATTAATAAATTTTGGTATAAAATTTTCAAAAGATCTTGATAAAGACAGAATCTCGTTTATCTTAAACAACGATTGATTATTTCTTAAAAATCGTTGTAACTAATCAATAATTCATTCCAATGAACATCTTACTTAACATCCTGTGAGCTAACTCAATTAAAAACGCGCCTCTTCAAAATTCAACTTCCTTACAAACACTAATTCACCTCACCAAACTGTATAACTCATCAATTAAAGATCTACCCATACAAATCCAGACCTTCTTCCTGAATCTAAACCCAAACTACCATGTCTGCGATAACCTCGCACAATTTCTAAAACGGGTGTTCCTAAAACACAATAAAAAACAAATACATTCTCAACTTTAGCGATTCATAATCTCCAACATTCAACAATCGTTCTTACTAATAAAACCTTTGCAACAAACAACTGAAACCTTTACCAGGACATATTTCACCCCTCCACCTAAAAAACTCTGAAACTTTATTGCGAAACACCACAACATCCTCTTGCCTCATAAGCAATCAACTTCTACCTCTTCTCAGCTTTGACGTTACTTCCTTTTCATACGTTCAGTTTCTTCCCGTTCCTTTTTTTACCAATCTTCCTATTAAGAAAAAGAATTCTTTAAACGATTATAGCAAACTACAACCTAAAATGAACTAAACACTGTACCCTTGTCCAACTCATTCATCCTCAAACACTAATTTTAACTCAAACCCTTGAACACCCAAATTTCTTTGCCATTTTTAACAACACTTACTAACAAAGACAAAACTCTGGTTTAAGCATCCGGGATCTCCCTCTCCCCAAAAGTTCTTTTCTTAGAACAATATTTATTCGAGAGACTAAACTTGAACTATAAATACGCTTTATTTTCATACTTAACCACATCTCTCCTGTCCAAACGAGCCCACATGGCTTCAGCTATGTGGATGATATTTTTGATCAAAATCCACACTCCACTTAACTCCAGCTAAAACCATCATCTCATTCTTTGGACTACATCAACTCTAGTCCACTAATATAAAATTTACAATGGAACTCTCTAACTCACATGCACACACTAACCCTTTCCTTGATACCGGCACCTCTTTGGAAACAACAAGCCCTAACCATTAACTCTTTAGCGTTTAATCGGGTAAACCTAACTTCCAACGCTTACTTAACATCATTGGTACTACCACATCTTCCAAAGAGTATTAAAGTTCTGGCGTTTTAAAACTAAATAATATCCCTCTCTCTTCCTAAGAGCTCTCGCATACCTGTTTCTCTCTCGCTACATCTTTCTTCATTAATGAAATTAAATACTTTTCAGTTAATCGTTGCAATAAGGAAATGACATACAACGCACCTACATGCTTAGGTTAACGTATAAAGGCAAAAAAAATTTCTATACAACCCCAACCACCGTAGACCAAACCCTACACAATTCCACCTTTCACCTATTTATACCCATCCTTCAACCGTACCACATAAACAATAACCTCAAAACATACATGACTAACGTTTCCCAGTTTTATGGAGTACCTCTTCTCTTCAAAAGAGATACTTGCAAACTCGCTATACTCACCAATTACAAAAACAAAAATAATCATCTCACACTCCAATGAGCTATATACCAACCATTCCCCTGCCAATCAATGCCTCACATTATATTATAAGGAAATGGTATGTAGACAACTAATTCTTTTAACTCAGAAGACTTGGTCAACATAAACAGCGCCACTGTTGAATACCAGATCTAACATCCGAACCTCTCCAAAATTCTGCTCTCACTCTCAACATAAGATCCTAACGTTCCCTCAATCACCAACATAACTAAAACGCTCGCAATACGTGTCACCAATCTTAGTTAGGTACTTATGACCTCGCCATCAAAACGATGGACCAAACTCCTAGATCATATGCATACAGAACCTTCGCTAAATTTTTAACTACAAAGGAAGTATAAACGTTCGCAATCCGCATCAAACAGCTAATAAACAACTATTCATTACCGCACCACACAGCCATTTTCAAAAATATAAGCAAAATTTACTTAAATTAAACTAGAGTTGTATTTATATATTCAACTGTTTTAATAATCTTTAGCCCGTCTTCGGAGTTTACACCGACACAAATTTTAATAATTTATGGGCGCTAGTGTTCAACCCATAATAATCGTCAGTCAGAGGGGAGCGCGGTCCAGAAAATTAAGGACCAGATAAAGCCTTATCGTTTTAAAAACATCTCGAGTTGTAGAACATTCGCTTTGTAAAATTCTAACTGATTAAGTATTCAATAATAATATAAATACAGCTCCCTTTACTTATTATAATAATATTATATAATAACTATGTATTATAATATTATATTAAAATATATATAATTTAATTATAATAGTGATAATTAAATTAATTTAATTTATATATATATATCACTCAATAATATGTTAAGTATAATTTATATATATTAAAATTATATATTTATGATAATTAATATTTCGGTATATTTATATATATAGTATAATATAAATTAATATATAAAACTTCTTCATATATTCACTCAAATACTCAATAACAATCAAATTAATACTAAGGTAATGGAATAGGAGGAAACTCCACGCGGAGATATTTATTAGTTTTTGAGTTGTAGAGAAAGAGTAAGCATGGAGAAGGTAGTGTAGAGAAAAAAATATTTATAATCTAAATTAAATTTTTTATTTAATAATTTAAATTCTTATACCTTTTCTAAACTATTTGTCATGTGATTCTATTGGATCTATTAACGTTTTGCCAAATTCCACATACACAATAAACAAACAAAATCACAACATATAATAATTACACCGTCACAGATCCTGATTTATAGTAGAATCACGTGAGCAAGCGGCGCGCGAGCCGCCACGTGCGGACACGACGCATGAAAACCGCCTGCGTATTTACTAACAGACACACGGTCGCCCGTAAACAACAGATCTATGGGGCAGTACATAGAACTATTATCAAAACTCGTGGTACAGGCACGGCATATCTATGCTAGACTTTGATATAAATTGAACCCTTTGGTTTCGAGTTTGTATATATTATAGGACCATGGGGGAAAAAGTTCTTTTCCAACTTAGAAGGCTAATTAAATTTGACACCCTTTTTCGTTTTTGCGGGGTTTTTAAAAAGGATGTGTCAGCAAGTGAAAAAAAAGGTTAAATAATTAAAAATTATAAGAAATAGTTTCTTCTTTTAAAGATTACTAATTTTTCTTTATGTAAAGAAAGAAAATGTTAGAAAGGAGAGAGAAACTTTTTATATTAATAGACGGGGTCTACTTTAATTATTGTTATTATCTGGCCTCCTTATTCACATTTTAAATATAGTAATTTATTTGACTGCTCAACAAACGCGAGTTTGAAAGATGGCAAAATAGCTATAGCTTGTTAACTCTGATATATATATATATATATATATATATATATATATATATATTATATATATATATATAATATAATTATATATATATATATAATATATATATTACTATATATATATAATATATATATATACATATATATATAATATATATATATATATATATATATATATATATATATTATTATAATTAATATATATATATATATATATATATATATATATATATATATATATATATATAATATATATTATTATATATATATATATATATATATATATATATATATATATATATATAAAGTATGATGATTTATTCAACATGCTAACGGTAAATCAAAGCTCAACATATAATCACA
>JABUQX010039543.1:40000-42500 GCA_015478945.1 Trachelipus rathkii
TTGTATAACATAACACAAAAACTTTTATTTATTTTGTTTTGTTTTCTTTAAACATTTTGTTTTAACTAAAAAATTTATTCTTTTTATGTTTATAACTTAATTTTTTTGCATTTTTACATACCCTAAAGCAGTAAATCAGTAAATCATAAGCAGTAAAGCAGTAAATCAGTAAAGCAGTAAAGCAGTAAACAGTAAATCAGTAAAATCAGTAAATCAGTAAAGCAGTAAATCAGTAAATAGTAATCAGGTCCACTACCCTCCCATCCACATGTGATCTATTGATCTATTGATCTATGATCTATTGGATTCAGGTCATATTTTTGTATTACATAACACAAAAACTTTTAATTATTTTGTTTTGTTTTGTTTTAAACATTTTTTCTTTTTACTAAAAATTTATTCTTTTTATGTTTATAACAAAATTTTTGCCATTTTTTACATACCAAAACAGTAAAGGCAGTAATCAGTTATCAACACCACCCACTCTATCCCTAGCATCTGATCTATTGCTCTATTGATCTATTGAATCTATTGATTCAGTGTTCATACTTTGTGTAACATAAATAAAATTCTTTGCTGTATTGTTGTTGTTTGAAATGCGCGTTGTCTGTTGCATTTGGTTTGCAATTGTTGATGTTGTTGTTGTTGAATTGTTGTTGTTGAGGTTGTTGTGATGTTGTTTGTTGTTGTTTGTTGTTCGTTGTTGTTGTTGTTGTTGTTTCTGTTGTTTGTGTTGTTGTTGTTTGTCGTTGTTGATGTTAAATAGATCAAACGTTCAAGCTTAAATGAAAATCTACAACACTTTTTCAAACACTATCTCAACAAATATTAATGTTTAATTTTACATTAACATTGGATTTACGTAGCATTTAGAGTATCATTTCATCCTAGCCTAACTGACATACAGCATTCACTAACAAGGTAACTAAAATTAGACCGTTTCAACTTACCAGCAGAGTCAGCAATAGCAATCTCAATCTTACTATATACAACTCACAAATATTATTATTATTATTATTATTATATTATATTATTTTATTATTATTATTATTATTATTATTATTATTATTATTAATTATTATTATTATTAATATTTTATTCTTATTTTGTTATTCTTATTATCTTATATTTAATTATTCCACATAGTCTCACAACACCCAATAACTTCGTGCGATCACTTTGCCTCAGGTCACAACTATAACTTTGGTCAGGTAAATTGCTCTCTACCGGCCACCTGAAACATTACTAACTTGTTACCTCGGGTAACCATCAGAAGAACGTATTTGCTATCCATCACGGGCAGCCAATCGAAATTCGAGGAATGCCCGACTCATTCCATCTTAATATCTTTTGACACATGAAAAGGGTTCATTTTCATTTATGTACTTTGTTTCCCAATATCTTTTGACACATGAGAAAGGGTAAAAATAGATTTATTACTTTGTTCCCAATCATCTTTTGACACATGAGAAGGGAACCGAGATTTATTACTTTGTTCCCAATATCTTTTGACACATGAGAGGGGTAACGAGATTTATTACTTTGTTCCCATTTTGTCCTTACTTAACATATGTTAAAGAGATTTATTACTTTTGTCCTTACTTAACAAATGTTTTTATCTTAAACAAGTAGCTTTATTATTATTATTATTATTATTATTTATTATTATTATTTATTATTAATATTTATTATTATTCTTATTATTATTATTATTAATATTAATTTTAATTATATTATTATTATTATTATTATTATGATTATTATATTATTATTATTATATTATATTATTATTATTTCTATTATTATTATTCTTATTATCAACTATTTATGTATATGAACATAACAAATCTAACATACCATACACACAACACTACACAACACACACACACACACACACACAACACCTAATAATCTATAGACACTTTACTTAATACATTAGCCTGGCAATCATCGTACTACTTACTGATCACATGACTGCTACTTTCTATGATGTCAAGCCGATGTGTCTACATTTTCTAAAGTCGTTGTATAGACATTTACATTTTTCACAATTTTAACTATAAACATTTCAATTTGCTTATGTATTTTCTTTTCACGTTCTATTATTTCTTAGCATTTATATTTTGTTAAAAGTTAGTATTTATTTATTTATTTTAGTTTTATTTATTTTTATTTTTATTATTTAAAATAATCTATATATTTTTAAAAACTTTTATTTATTTTTTGTTTATTCTGTTTAAAACATTTTGTTTTACTAAAATTTATTTCATTTTATGTTTATTAACTTAAAAAATTTTGCATTTTACATACGCTAAATCAGTAAAGCAAGTAAATCAGTAAATCCAAACTGCCTTCCAGCCACTTTCCTATCCTATTGATCTATTGAATCTATTGATCTATTGATCCTATTGATCTTTGATTCAAGTCATAATTTGTATAACCTAACACAAAAAATTTTATTTATTTTTGTTTTGGTTTCTTTAAACCTTTTTGTTTTAAA
>JABUQX010039543.1:47500-55000 GCA_015478945.1 Trachelipus rathkii
CAACAACAACAACAACAAAAACAACACAACAAACAACAACAACAACAAAACACAACAACACAACAACAAAAACATCAACAACAAATGTAACAAATGCAACATTTCAACAACAACAACATCAACAATTGCAACAAATAAGCAACAACAAACGCGACATTTCAACAACAACAACTACAGCAAAGAATTTTATTTTAATGTTTACACAAAAATATGACATGAAATCAAGATGCAATAGATCAATAGAGGCAATAGATCATGATGCTTAGGGGATAGAGTGGGTGGTTTGATTAACTGCTTTTACTGCTTTTACTGTTTTTAGGGTATGTAAAAATGCAAATTTTTAAGTTATAAAACATAAACAGAATAAATTTTTTAGTAAAAGAAAATGTTTAAACAAACAAACAATAAATAAAAGTTTTTTTGAACGATATGTAATTACAAATATGAGCTTGAATCAATAAGATCAAGTAGAGATCAATAGATCAACTAGATCAATAGATCATGGACTGGTGGGAGGGCTGTTTGATACTGATTTACTGATTTACTGAATTTACTGATTTACTGATTTACTGATTTACTGATTTCTGCTTTAAGGTTAGGGGTTGATCTTACTGATTTACTGAGCTCTAGGGTATGTAAAAATGCAAAAAATTTTGTTAAACATAAAAAAAATAATTTTTGTTAAACAAAATGTTAAAGAAATCAAAAACCAAAAATAGAACAAAAGTTTTTGTTGTTATGTTTAAGAAAATCATGACTGAATCAATAGATCAAATTAGATCAATAGATCATAGATCATGGAAGGTAGGTGTGGCTGGATGGTAGTTTTATTAACTTGATTTACTGATTTACTGCTTTAGAGTATGCAAAACATAACAATTTTAAAAAAAATATGACTTGAATCAATAGATTCAATAGATCAATAGATCATGAAAGGTTAGGAGTGTGGCTGGATGGTAGTTTGATTAACTGATTTACTGATTTACTTCGCTTTTGAGTATGCAAAACATAACAATTTTAATAAAACTATACTTGAATCAATAGATCAATAGATCAATAGATAATAGATCATGAAGGGCAGGAGGGCAGTTTGATTAACTGTTTACTGATTTTTACTGCTTTAGAGTATGCAAAAATGTATTTTAACAATTTTAATAAAATATGACTTTTGAATCATAGCTCGAATAGGATTCATAATATATCATGGAAGGATAGGAAGGTAATTTGATTACTGATTTACTGATTTACTGGCTTTAAGGTTATGTAAATAATGCAAATTTTTTACGTTTACAGACCATGAAAAGCTAAGAATTTTAAAAAAAGAAAAAGAATAAGAATAATAAAAGTTATTAAAAATTTAAATTGAAATTCAAAAATTAAAAACATAAAGAATAAATTGTACAATGAAGACTTATACAATAAAAATAGGCAAACAATATATTTTGTTGACACTTATAAAGCAGAAAACGTAGATTTTGGAAATAGACATGTCAATCTGACTTATACGAATGTTTACTAACTCAGCCACCGCACGCTCAGCACCGGCTTTAGCACGGTGCTGTAATCACCAAACTCTGTCTTCCTCCTTCCTCCATCTTCTCTTATGCACTCCGTGCATTTAAACTTCTTTTATTTCAGTTGGGAACCCTCCTCCGGGGGGGTTCCAAACACCATTCTTCCTCCTTTCTCGTTCCTCCTTCTTCCTCATTCGTCCTTCGTCCATTCTTCCTTCTTCCTCATTCGTCCTTCTTCCTCCTTCCTCATTCCTCCTTCTTCCTCCTTTCTCCATCTTCTCTTATGCACTCCGTGCATTTCTTCTTCTTCTTCTACATCTTCTTCTTTTTCATCCTTCTAAGAAAATTTCCTATCTGGAAGGAACCACCACCCCTTCTCCGAAGGGGTGCACTCACCCTGAACCTCGATTCCAGGCTGACGGAGGCGGCGGCACAAACAGACAAGCGAAAATAGATACCTTCACGCAAACTATTTATTATTTATTTATTTATTATTAAAAAATTTTTTTTTTTATTAAAGTTTTTTTTTTTTTTTTTTTTTTTTTTTTTTTTTTTTTTTTTTTTTTTTTTTTTTTTTTTTTTTTTTTTTTTTTTTTTTTTTTTTTTTTTTTTTTTTTTTAATTTTTATTTTTTTTTTTTTTTTTTTTTTTTTTTTGGGGGGGGGTCCAGTTTTCAGTTTCCAGGAAGTCACTTTCCAGTTCCAGGTTCCTGGAATCCTTCCAGGATTCCAGGATTCAGGATTTCCAGTCCCATCCAATATGGCTCTTTGACTACAGCGATATATCGAATAATGTTATTAATAATTTTCTTTCGATTATATTTTTCAGTCAACCAGAGCACGTAGAAAGATGATTTAAACATCGATATAGGGGTAAAAAACATCGATAAATTCGTTTGACAACCATCAAAATGATCTATTCGATGTATTTAAAACGCTTCTAGAATCAAACACCCCCTTGGGGGGCTTCCACCCCACTTTTGGGGTTAAAACCTGAGTAGGGCCTCAAAACCTCTGGAAGACGGGTCTCCAGACCTTTAAAATTCGGGGTCTCAACCGACCTTAAAAAACTCTAACCTTGACAGTCAAGCTTGAAAACCGGATGTTGCAAAATGTTGCTTTGCAACATGTAACTTCCGGTTGCAACTTCCGGATTTCAGTTTGGCTGTCAGTTGTGCACCCCTTACTACTATATATATATACAACCATGTTTGAAACATGATCCCTTCGAGGAGTTACGTCACAACAAGATAAAATAAAATTTCTCAATTTTGTAATTTTTTTATAATTATATTTCACCAGTTCTTTGGGAAATAACATAATTAATATATTTCGAAGATAAAAATATGGTTCGAACCTTGAAACCTTAAATAAATACCATTTTTTTACGATTTTCATCGGTTGAACGTCACAAGTTCAGAATAAATACTCAAGAATGAAAAGACCGAAAAAGAGCAATCTTACGGATGGAAGAAAAATTCCCAATTTCGGTAGAAAATTGTCTTCCATTTGGAAGAAATTTGACAAATCAAATGGGAAAGTGAAGAATTTCTTCCGTTTGAAAGAATTCTTGCCAAATCAAAAACGCCTTAAATGACAAATTTTGCAATCCTAAACTAAAATTTCTTTTTATTAAAAGAAAAAATAATAATTTCTTAATTTCATTAAACTTTAAATATTTGCATTTGCTTTTTTTGATTTATTTTCTTATGCCAAGTATTACCACAGTATATACATTACTAGTAGGTCATGTAGATAAGAATATTGTCGGACAATTTTTTGATTTGCCCTTTTAGAATTGAAAATAAATTATATGTACTCTTTATGACGTTTTCGAGCATAAAGTAATCAAGCAATATTTTAAAAACAAATATTAGTAATTTTCCTTATTAAAAAAAATTTCCACTATCAATTCTAAAAATATATATAATTTTAGAAATAAATGCTGCTAAATACAAAGTAATTTAAATGTTTTTATTTTATGGCGGGAAATTTTGACGGGAAAGGTACACTGCACACACACACAAGGTGGTCCGAAAATTATAACATTGGATTGAAGTACTAATAATATCTCTACTATGGTATTATTACTCATAAAAAATAGAAACAAAGCAATTGTTACCTATAATCTAATTTACATTTAACTTATATAATAAAAAAATATATAGTTATGAAATGTAAATTAATATGCAATAATTAACGATGAAAATCCCATATAAGCTATTTAATATTTTATACATTTTATGCTATATAAATAACTAACTTTTGGTTCAAAACCTTAGGCGAAATATTAATTATTGTCTCAAAATGAAAAATATACTCTATACACACCGACTCTCATGTTGCTCACTGGCTAATATATATATATATATATATATATATATATATATAATATATATATATTTTATATATATATATATATTATATATATATATCTATATATATATATATTATTATATATATATATATACTATATATATATATATATATATATATATATATATATATATATATATATATATATATATATATATATATATATATATATATATATATATATATATATATAAAATATATTATATATATATATATATATATATATATATATATATTTATCAAGCCTTTTATGTGAAAATAAAACATGATTCGGCCAAAAATATTAAAATCCTTCTTTTGTTTTTGTTTTTTTGTTTTTTTAAAGTTCTTTCATTTTTACTGCCAAATATTTTAACCAATTTTTTGAAGATCTTTTCACTATTACTATTCAATGAGGCAGAAAAATTAGGCCCTAATTCTTCCCTTTATTATATTTTGTTAACGTCAAGACAAAATGCATATCTAAGAGATTTGAATGTTAATAGGAGGCAATTTGCAAACATTCTATTTGCGGTTTTTGCAGTTTTTATTGCGTGGTTTTATTTTATTTTTATTTTTATCGCCATTTTATAAAATTAAATATTATTAAAACTGCTTTGTATTTTCCGTTGTATTGTGAAATTCTTATTTAGATAAGAGATAATGATTATTTTTATTATATTGCATAATATTTATGCTATGTTATTTTATTGTTATTATTATATTTCTTTGAAGGATAAGAATAAGTTCCTATTGTCATTTTAAACGCATTTTATTAGACAAATATATATATTAATGTTTTATTATTGCTACTAAATTCTAATATGCAAAACTTTATATCTGAAGGATTTAATTTTAATATCTAGTTCGATAGTTCTGAGGTCCTTTCTGCATTTTAATACTCTTGGTCTTGATATAATCAACAAATTAACCTTCAAGGTTTCTTGTTAAAATGGCTGTTAGGTCTATTTAAAAGAAGTTTTAGAAATTTTTCATGATGAGATATTAGTAATCATTTTTATTTTTCTTCAATATATGGATCTGCATGTTATAATCTTACAAAGAGGACTGCTCAATTTGAGGTGCTTCGGGCTCCACAAATACCGGACGAATATTCGGGATTATTTATTATTGCCTTGCAAGGCAATGGTACCGAGATTAAATTCCTTCCAAAATAGAAGTTTAACTTAACTTATTACCCATTAATGGTAGACAAAATGTGTAATAACAGCTACAAGTTGTCAGTGTAAACAAAAGATTCACATATTTTTAAGGTTTGCAAGAAAATTATGATACCCCAGATTATTCTTGAAAGCAAGTCCTTTAAATGATTATTATATATACCATCAAATCTTCTTTCCTCCCTTCTGAATTCATCAAACTTCAGAATAGGATCGATTCGGCAGTTGAGCCTTGAGTATCTCTTGCTGTTTTCCATTTTCTAAAGGTATTACAGCAGCAGTTAACAGAGAACTGAACACTTGATACTCGCATTCAAGAGTTATTGTGGAGCCAACCAAAGATACCTGGACAGGTCTAGAGAATTTTCTCATAAATTTTTACGTGAAACGAAAATTTCAACTCTATCCTTGCTACACTTTTCTTTTAACCAGGAATTTCGGTACTGTGGAAATCTTTACCTTCTTTATCATTTATTTATACTTGTTTATACTATTTAGCCTACTTAAAATAATTTTAAAAATAGTACTTACGCAAAATACCAATTTTCATATATGATATTATATTATATATATATATATATATATATATATAACTTTAAGTACAAAAATTAAAAAAAAAATTAAAAATTTATTATATATAATATCTAAAATATATATATATATATATATCATATTATTTATATATATATATATAATTTTAAAAAATAGTACTTAGCAAAATACAAATTTCCAATATATATATATATATATATATATATATATAATATCGTATATATATATATATATATAATATATATATATATATATATATATCTTATATATATATATAATATATATATATATATATTATATTATTTATATATATATATTATATATATATAATATAATATATAATATATATATATACTATATATATAATTATATATCTATATACTGCAAAATATAATTTTAAAAATATTATTTACACAAAATATATTTTTATATATATATATATATATATATATATATATATATATATATATATATATATATATATTATATATAAATATATATATATATATATTTTTATTTATATTTAAATTTTTTAATATATATATATACTATATATATATATAATATATATATATTATATATATGATATAAAAAAATATAATTTTAATATGATCTGCACAGACATATTATATATATCTATATATATATATTTATATATATATATACTTATATATATTATATATTATATATATATATATAATTATATATATTATATATATACATGGCAAATTTTTGTATCTACTTGATTATGAGAATGTGGCCACCCCCTATAGTTGCTGTTTATCCCTAATCCACCTGGGTATATTATATTATATACATTATTATATATATAGTATATATATATATATATATATATATATTCTAATCAAATATTTTATATTTTTATATATTTTAGATTATTTTTTCTTATAGATAAAAAATTTATATATTTTTTTTTTATATACCGAATTATTAATTACAGTTTTTATCTTATTCTTCATCGAGTTTTTTTTCTTTTCAATTTTATTTACTCTTTATTTATATCTTATTTTATTTATTATTTTTTCCTTTTATCTGTTTGCATTTATTTTGATTTTATTTTTACTTTATCTGTGAAGTTCGTCACGTTCAGACTCAGAAATTGGTCCCAAATTTCTTCAAGCCAAGAGAAAAACTTTTATTTTCGTATGTACTGTATATATATATACATTTATATATATATATAATATATATATATATATATATATATATATATATATATATATATATATATATATATATATATATATATATATATATATATATATATATATATATATATATATATATATATATATGGGAGAGAAAGAGAGAGGGAGAGAGAAAAAAATATTTATATTGAAAATTTTCATTTCTTTTCAATTTTCTTTTTGATCTTCGTTGCATTGCAATACACAAACACAAGACACAGACATATACACACACAAACACAGACTCACATACACACAAACACACACTTGCAATTAGAGCTAATTAGAAATTTGACACCTTTTCGTTGCGGAGTTTAAAAAGGATGTGCCAGCAGTGTGAAGAGGTTATAATTAAAGTGGTTGCATTATTTGCAAAGATTCCGCATTTATCTTTATGTTGAAGAAAGAAAATGTTAAAAAGGAAACTGAATTTTAATATTAATGAGGTCCACTTTAATTATTGTTATTATCTGGCCTCGTTATTCACATTTTAAATATAGTAATTTATTTGACTGCTCAACAAACGCGAGTATGAAAGATGGCAAAATAGTTTTGGCTTGTTAACTCTGTAATATATATATAGTATATATAATATTATATAATATATATATATATATATATAATATATATATATATTATATTATATATATTATAATATATGTTGATAATTTTCTATGACAGATATTTTCATA
>JABUQX010039543.1:60000-70475 GCA_015478945.1 Trachelipus rathkii
TTTGTAAATATTTATCTACCACATTATAATATTAAGGAAAGGTTTATTGGTTTTTATGATGTTAGTGAAGATAGAAGTTCTTCAAAATTAGCCGATATTATAGAAAGTGTCTTAGAATCATATCCTAACGCCAAAAATAAATTAATCTGTCAGACATATGACGGTGCTGTTGTTATGGCTATTATATATATATATTTATATATATATTATATATAAAATATATAATATAAATATATATCATATATATTATATATATTATCATTATATATATATATATTATATATATTTATATATATTATATATATATATATATATATATATATATATATATATTATATATATATATATATATATATATAAATATTATATATAATATATAATATATTATTATAATATATTATATGATATTACGAATATAATTTAAATCAGAATTTCGTGTTGTTTGTACGCTGTAACTCAATTATTTATGAAATGTAAGGCTTTTTTTTATTTTTTTCTTTTTTAGTGAAAGGATAAATTTTCGATTTTTGTCTATCCTTTTCGGAGTCTTAGTTCTAAAGCCGTTCAACTCTCGAACTGTGTTTCCTTTCTTATAAAACTCTTTATTATTACTAATATTCGTTTAGACGTTTTTTTGGCATTATTGAATTTAATTTATTTAATTTTATACTTAGTTCTCTTGCTTTACTTGCTCTTATATCTTACATCTTATTATATATCTTTTTATCTAGCTACTATCTTGCAATTTACTATCATATTATCTAACTATCTAATACAATTACTCTCTACCATTTTATTTAACTACTATCTACTATCATTTTATCTCTCTATCTATCTATCACCTAACCATCTAGTTTTTTTATCTAACCTTACTACCTGTATCAATTTATCTAACTATCAAATCTAATAACTATCTAACTATCTACTATCTTATTATCTTAAATTTATAATATCCTATTTAAATTCTTTTTCTCTATCAGCATTTTTTATTTTTTTTCTCTTATTTCGTTCCTCTTTTTATCAGTTTCATTTTTCTCAATCTGTCAAAGTTCTTGCCAGACACTTCTACAAATCTTAACTCAAACACTCACCTCACTTATTTAATTTTTATATTGGGTTCTTTAAATAAATAATTTAATTCAAAAAACTTTTTCAATAATATCTTTTTTTAATTAGATTCAGAGTGTGTAAATGGCAGCTTGATATCGAACAATAATAATAATAATAATAATAATAATAATAATAATAATAATAATAATAATAATAATAATAATAATAATAATAATAATAATAATAATAATAATAATAATAATAATAATAATAATAATAATAATAATAATAAAAAAATAATTGAAAATTAGTTAAGTAAATATAAAAGAGACATAAAATAATAATATTATAATAATAATAATAATGAATAATAAATATCAAAATAATATACAATATAAAATAATAAAATACATAAATAATAATAGATAATAATAATAATATAAAAATAAAAATTAATATTATATAATAATATATAAAATAATATAATAGATAAAAATAAAAGGGTATTTAAAATAATTTAATAATTAAGATAATATATAATGCATAATAAGAAGAATAAGCTTTTAATGCAATTAAAATAGTAATATAAATAAGGAAAATATAATGAAAATTATAATAAAATACTAATCAGAAAAAAATAAAATAAAATAAAATAAATTGAATATTTAATTATAAAATTTTAATATTATAATTATATAATATTTATTCAAATGATTAATACTAACAATGTTTTTTTAACTTAAGGATAATAATAAAAAAAATTGTTTTTGGGAATACGTAATAAATAATAATGTAACATAAATAATTTGGGCAATTAATATAATAATAAAATAAAATATTTGCAAAATAATATATATAGACCTTTCTCATTATATTAATAATATAAAAATAATAATAATATATAATAATAATACTAATTACTAAATAAATAAAATAATAATAATAAAATTAATAATAATATTAATAATAATATATATAATATATCATAAAATAATATATATTAAATAATTATAATTTAATATAATAATATATAATGAATATAATAATATATATATACTTATCTTATTATAGAATATAAACAATATAAAATAATAAAAATATAATAAAAAATAATAATATAATAATAAAATTATATATATTATAAATATTATATTATAATTAATAATAATATAATAATAATTATAATTTAATAATAATTAATACATATAATAATAATACATAATAATAATAAATAATATAATAATAATATAATAATTAATAATTATATAAAATGATAATATAATATATATATATAATAATAATATAATAATATTATAATGGTATAGATAATAATAATAAAATAATATAATATAATAATAATATAATATATAATAATATATATAATAATAATAATAATAATAATAATAATATAATAATAATATAATAATAATAATAAATTAATAATTTACTAATAATATATTAAGTAATAACACTTTTTATTGATGGTAACTTTTCACATTAGTATTATTACATAAAATACAGTAATCTGAAATAAGTAATAAAATATAAGTATATAATATAACATAATATATAATATAATTATATAATAAATCATTATAATAATAATAATTAATAATAATTCAAGAATAATAATAATAAATATAATAATAAGTAATAATATAAAAATATAAAATATATTAATAAATAATAATAATATGATAATAATAATCAATAATAAAATAATATATAATAAATAGATAATAATAATAATTAATAATTTAATTAAATATAAAATAATAATAAAATAATAATATAATATAATAATAATAAATATAATATGAATAATAATAATAATATAATAAAATAATAATAATAATAATATATTTAATAATAATAAAAAATAGTAATATATAATATAAATATAATAATAATATATATTAATATTAATATAATAATAATATATAATATCAATAATAATAAATATAATAAAATAATAATTATAATAAGTATAATAATAATTAATCTTAATTAATACTAATACTACTACACTACTACTATAACTATACTATACTATAATACTATATACTAAATAATAATAATATATAATATATAATAATTAATATATAATAAATAATGAAATAGATAATAATAATAATAATATAATAATAAGAATTAATAATAATAATAATATAATAATAATAATTATGTAATATATATAAATAAAATATAATTAAAAACAATATATAATATATAATAAAATAATAATTATAATAATAATTATAATAATAATATATAATTAATAATAATAATAATAATAATAAATAAATAATAAATAATAATATAATAATAAAAATTAATAATAATAATAATAATAATTTAATAATAATAAATAATTAATAATAATATAATAATATACATATAATAAATAATAATAATTAATAATACATATAATAAATAATATATAATAATTTAATAATAATATTAATAATAATACTTGTATTCATATCGACAAATCGCTAATTAGCTTTGTCGTTGTAAATTATAGAGAAACTATATAGTAAATAATTTAATAATCGCTACAGAATACCACTATCCGTGTAGAATATGATCAACGTGGGAGGAAATGCTGTTTAGTATTTAGATAATAAGAGCATGATATTTCTACGATAGACCTAATGGGATCACCGACATTTTTAGGAAGCATAAATCCACAATTTTATTGCCTATATTAGATGATTCCCGAATTATTCGTTAGTGTGATATTCTGCTTGTCACAGGGAGGGAATTTGTGCTGGAAGATTTTTGTTTTCAAAGTTTGTGTTCTGTAAAATTTATTTAGTAAAGATTTTTACAGTTCGTTTTGGTGATTTAAAAATGAGACTTTACTGTTAGAGGTGTAGAATATCATTAAGTTTTAATACTAGGACAAATTTTTGAAATGTGGGTCTGTGTGTTACGGATATTTCGGGGCTCTGTTATTACAAGGAGTTTTTTTTTTTTGCACATATGATTAATTTGTAGCAATTGTATTACTTAGCGAGCAATATAATGAAAAGCTAGAGATATAGGTGAGTGATAAACAAGCACATTATAATGGTTTTTTAGAAATATATTTTGGAACAAAGTTCGCACTCAGAATGATAAGTTAGAAAGATATGTTTGCTAATGAGACTATTTATGTGTTCTTTGAAAGGAAGCTTGTCATCAAGGATAACACTTAATAACTTGGTTGAACCAAGCAGAGTGGGAGGAGCTTCTTTTTGTTCTTTACATTTTATTTGAACTAGACTTGAGAGTTCCTTGTAATTTATTTTTGTAGATTTTAGGGAGGTCTTTGTCTCTTCCCATTTATATAATAATATAATAATAATAATAATGAATATAATAATAATAAAATATAATAATTATATATATAAATATAATAATAATATATAATAAATAATAATAATAATAATAATAATATAAATATAATACTATAAAATAATAATAATAAGCTAATAAATAATAATAATAATTGTATAAATAATAATGATAATAGTATAATAATAATAATATAATAAATAATAATAATAATATAAAATAATAGATATAATAATAATATTATAACTATTATAATATATAATAATAATAAAATAATAATATAATAAAAATAATATAATATAAATAAATAAATAATATAAAAATAATAATATATATATAATAATAATAATAATTAATTGATAAATAATAATATAATAATAAATATATATAATAATAATAATAATATATATAAAATATAAATAATATAATAATAATAATAAAATATAATTAATAATAATATATAATGATATAATAATATAATAATATAATATAATAATAATATTTAATAATTAATAATAAATAAAATATAATATAAATAATCATTAATAATAATAATATAATGATAATAATATAAAAATTAATAATAGATAATCATAATAATAGTATATAATAATAATAATAATAATAATAATATATATAAATAATAATAATAATAATTATAATAAATAATATAATAGAATAATATAATAAAATAATATAATAATAAAATAATCAATAATAATATAATAATAATTAATATAAATATATTAATTATAATAATATAATAATAGAATAACTATATTAATAAAATATACCCTAATAACAATAATAGTAAAAAACAATATAATTATAATAATAATAATAATAAAAATAAATTTAAATCATATTATAATAATCTAAATATAATAATAATCTATAATAATGTATAATAATATAATTATATAATAATAATAAAAATATAATCATAATAATAATAATATAGTATAATAATAATATAATAATAGTAATAATAAAATTATAATAATAAATTATAATAATAATTAATAATATAATAATAATAATGATAATAATTAATATATTAATAATAATAAAATGGCTGCTATAATAATAATAATAATAATAATAATGATAATAATATATATAATAATGCAAATAATATAATAATAATATTAATAATAAATAATAATATATAATAATAATAGATAATTAATATATAATATAATAAATAATAATATATACAATTATGTTAATTAATCAATATCTAATAATAACAAAATAATTAAAGAGTCGTGTGAATTAAATACATCATTGGTATACAATGTAAATTAATAATGGGCCATAGAATAGATCCTTGTGGAACGCAATTGTTTGTAGTGGTTAGAGCATGTTCACCTATTTTCACATACTGAGATATTCCACTAAGATATGTTTTAAACATTGTTAGTTGTTTTTCCCATTTATTCCTACTATCATTTTTAAGTATGTATATAATGATTCTAATATTGTATCAAAGCTTTGTAAGATCAATAATATAAGTGAGTTGAATTTTGATAATATTAGTAAATCTAACGTTACCCCAAGGTATTTTTAGCATTTTGACTCTTTTAAGTCACTCCTTTTAATATTTTATGTCTTGAAATTATCGAGCTATAGTTTTGTTGCTATTATGATGTATGACGTTTTTTTGCAACTTTAGTGAAAGTTATTAGAATTATCAATTTGTTGATTATTTATAAGACGTCTGCTGGATTTTAGTATAGAGTAGCCGATTTATCCTTTATTTAATATTTGGTATATCATTCAGAACGAGTCCGTGTGAATTAAATAATATGATATAAATAATATATTAATAATAATAATATATAATAATGAATAATAAAATAATATAATAATAATAATAATTAATTAATATATAATATAAAAAAATAATGAATATAATAAATAAAAATAATATACATATAAAATAATGAATTATAATAATATATATATATATTAATAATAATAAATAATATAATAAATAATAATAATATAATAATAATAATATAATAATTAATAATAAAGATATAATAATAATAAGAATAATATAAAATAATAATAATAATAATAATAATAATAAATATAATATAAGAAAATAATAATATATAATAATAATAAAATAATAATAATATTAATAATAATAAATAATACTAATATATATATAAGTAATAAATATAATAATAATAATAATTAATAATAATAATAATAATACTAAATTAAATATAATAATTAAATGATACGTTTTAATGTAATGATAAGCCTAACCATGATAGATATAATAATAATATTATAATAATCTAATAATATTAAATATAATAATAAAATTAATAATAATATATAATAATAATATATAATAATGTATAATAAATTATATTTAATATATATAATTATATAATATATAGAATAATACATAATAATTAATAATAATATAATAAAATTAATAATTAATAATAATAATTAATAAATAATAAATAAATAATATATAATAAATATAATAATTATAAATAATTATAATAAATAATTAAAATAATTATAATAAAAAAATATAGAATAAATAATAATTAATATATATATTAATAATAATAATATAATAATAATATAATAATATAATAAGATATAATAATATAATAATATAGTAATAATAATAATCATAATAACAAATAAATAATATAATAATAAACTAAAACTTTTTAATGATGGGAAATATAAAGACAAGAAACAGAGTTATAATACAGTAATTAAAATAATAATATGAATATTAATAATATAATCTAATAATAAAATAATAATAATAATAATTAATAATAATAATTAATAATATAGATAATAATAATAAAATAATAATTAATAATTAATAATGCATAATAATAAAATTAATAATAATATATAATACATAATAATGATTAATAATTATAATAGAAATCATAATAATAATAAGTAAATAATTAATAATATAATATAATTAAATAATAATAACTGAATATATAATAATAAATAGTAATAAAAAAATAATATATAATTAATAATAATTAATAATAATATATAATAATAATATAATCTAATAATAATTATATAATAAAATAATAATATAAAATAATAATATATAATAATAATATATAATATTAATGATAATAATATGATAGTTTTAATGAATAATCGAGAATATAATAATAATAATAAATATAATATCTAATAATAATATATAATTAATATTAATTAAATAAAAATATATTAATAATAATAATAATAATAATATAATAATAATACATAATAATAATAATAATAATAATATAATATTAATATTAATACTAATAATAATCATAAGTAATAAGAAATAATTAATAAGATAGATATAAAATAATAATGATTATTAATAATATCTTGTATCAATCGAAAATTGCTATCAGCTTGTCTTTCTAAATATCAAGAGATATATATATGTTGAATAATAATAATAACGCTATAGAATTCCCACACTATACGTCGTAGAATATGATCTATACGGGTAGGAATGCCCTCGTTTAGTATTTTATGATATATAAGTAGGCTTATGATTATTTCTATGAATACTTAATGCAGTGATCTACCGAACATTTTTAAGGAAGGTAAAATCATATTATCCTTATGATAGGTCTCCGAGATTTAGTTATGAGTGAATTCTGCTTTGTCAAGGTGAGGGTAATTTGATGCTGAGTATATCTTGTTTTCAAATGTTTGTTCTTTACAACTTATTGTTAGCCAATATTATTTACAGTTTCATGTTAATTTAAAAATGTAGTATTACTGTTAGGGTGTGATATCGTAAGTTTTAAACAGACAAATTTTGAAAAGTGGGTTGCGTGTTCACGGGTAATTGTCGGCTGATATTAACACTTTTTGTTTTTGCATAATGATATCGATGTTTGTAGCAAGTATTCATATCTCAGCCCTACTGAAAAAGTAGAATAGGTGGGTAACAACTATAGTAAAGGTTTTTTAAATAATTTTGGAACAACATACTCGTCCTCTCACATAAATAGGGTTGAAAGGAAGAACAAGTTTCTTTTGATGAAAGCTTGCTTCGATGATAACCTAATGAAGTAGAGTAGATAGATGATTCTTATTTTATCTTTGTCTTAAATTTAGTTGACAGGGTTCTTTGAATTTGTTTTCCTGGTAATCCTTTTTTGTAGATTTTATGGGAGAGTTGTTTTTGCATCTATCCGATGTATCTGTTTTTTAATTCAATTACTTTTGCAGTAAATTGATGTTAATATTAGGTCTGATATTAAGATGAAGTTTCTCCAGATATTGAGAGTGTATTGAACTGCTGGCATTTGAAAGTCTTTGTTATATATTAAGAGTAGCGGCCCAGTATAGATCTGAGGGATACACCGTGGGGATTGAGAAGTGAGGTATGAGTGTGTTACTAATCGAACGTATTGTATTTTTTGGTCAGATAATGTATACTGAAACCATTGTAGATGAATCATTCTGAAGCGAGTCTCTCTAAATTGCTTAAGAGTGGTTGTGTGGACTAACATTGAAGTCTTCTCGAGATAATTACTAGTAAATGAGTAAACATGTATTGCTTTTCATTAGTGCTTTGATATAGCTTTTTCAGTAAGAGGTATGAAGAGCATATTCTGTGTTGTGTTTTTGGTGAAACCAGACTGATTTTGTGAGAGAAAACTTATTTTCATTCATTAGTAAGCTTGATAGGATTAATTTTTCAAAAATTATATACAGTTTTTGTAATGTAGGATTGAAATCGGACGAAAGTTTTTCGGAAGGGAAGTGTCAGAGCTCTGGGAACAGGAGTAACTTTTGCAATTTTTATTTCCGTTGATAATGGTGTTAGTTATTGAGTTGTTATAAAGGCCGGCTAATAATAGTGAGATTTCTTTTTTACCAGTATTTGTATATTTGCAGTTTCGGGAAAGCTCTGGAAAGTCGAGTTTTATCATGAGACATTTATTTTATTTAACGTCAGATTTGAATATCTTTTAAAAGCAAAGTGCGCCCTTGCGTGTGGTCTTAAATATATAAAGACCTCATTGGTTTCTGAATCGGCTGATAAGACTCCCCATCTTGTAGTAAGTAGAGTTCAATTCAGATCTTTGCTGTTGCTTGTTTGTAACTATTTAATCACGTATTCTATTTTTAATTCTTCAATTTTTGTTTTTTGTTTTTTGTGACGGTTTAAAATGTCGTTTAATTTAATGCCACATGCGAACGTGGATTTGTGATTGGTCTGAATATATATTTAAATCATCAAGTAAACTAGTCTTGATTTCCATTATTAGTTCTTTTAAGTGTTGAAGAGTATTCTGCATAAACATGCATCGGTACATTTATACCATCTTAAGCGAACTTTTATGTAGTTGTGCTTTTTGTCTAATTGAGGTTGTGATGTAGGATTAGGTTAATAATTGTACCTCTTTCGAGATTGTTTGTATTTTATTGGAAAGCTTTTATAATCGGTCGCATAGAATGGAATAAGTTTTTGTATTTTTTCATCTAATAAAAAGATCTCGTTGTGACACAAGGAAAAGTTATATTTTTTTTGGCGTAATTTTTTTTTTTTACAGATAAACACCACCGCTCAAGAGCAGAACCCTAATCTAAGAGGGGGTTACTCAATTACGTCCTAGCGAAAGAACCAAGCCCAAGAGAGAATGCAACTATTCTCATTCGAACAGTTACGAATGGAACCTCGCTTTGTTTGGTCGATTGCTTCAAACAATTGAGCTACGGGACTTTTTATATTATATTAATAATATATATATTATATATTATTATAATATATATATATTATATATATTATTATAATATTATATATATATATATATATTATATATATATATTATAATATAATTATATATATATATATAATATATATATATTATATATTATATATTATAATAATATTATATATTACATATAATTAGAATATACTATATATAATAATAAAACCCCGGAATATATATAGCATATACATATATATATATAATTATACATTATATATATATATATAGTATATTATATTATAATTTATAATATTTAATTATTATATATATATATATATATAT
>JABUQX010039544.1:2500-10000 GCA_015478945.1 Trachelipus rathkii
TAATTATATATATATAATTATATTACCCTATTTATTGGTGAAAGCGGACTTCAAATACAAGTAATTTAGTATTGGCTTATATAATTGCCTTTGAGGACAAGAAAGAATCTTGTGAAGCCTTGATAAGGGGAATGCGTTATTTATTGATGGATACGCTGCATTTGCCCTCTAAGCCATGAACCTGCAACGACCACAAGCCAAATCCATTGAATTTTTAAGTTTGCGTATCTGAAAAAATATATGAAAGGAATTAAATATAATTTGACTGTTCAGATTTTGTCAGTAAAATATAAAAACGGGCCAAATGAAAGATTATGAGACGAGCATACAAAAATCCTAAAAGGTGAATAATTTTACTGAAAAAACGAGCATGGCTTATTTGCATAGGTAAATTTGCAAAGCTGTGTGAATAACTAAATTAATTAAACAGGAAAGGAGGAATCTAGATCCAATTTCCTTACCACTATTTGACCCATCTATTTCAAGGAAATAGACATTATATATATATATATATATATATATATATATATATATATATATATATACTTATATATATATAAATATTATATATATTATTATATATATATATATATATATATATATATATATATATATATATATATATATAACATACTTAGATTTTTCGAACATAGTAACAATATACTGCAAAACAGTGGCTCCAGCCTTCCACACTTCATCTCGATGAGAAGAAAGAGCAGCAATCCCGAGAGCCACAAAACCTTTTTCGACAAAATCCAAAACGCTCAAATGGTGATCAGCGCAGATGAAATGTAAAAACATTGAAAGTAGAAATCTTTGGTCATATAATGCAACATTGGTTTGCTCTACAATATTAACTGGCTGAAATAATAAAAATAATAATAATAATAATAATAATAATAATAATAATAATAATAATAATAATAATAAATTATTATTTTATATATACTACTCGTGAAAATTAACGCACCACAAGGTACATGCCGAAGGAAGGGTAGAAAAGGTTGAAGAACGCGAAGACACTTTATTGGAAAATGACAATAACATGGTGATTCCTCCCCAGAACCGTAAAGTTTGATAGAGTGTGAGGCAAGGTGGCAGCCAAGGGTCTCGCAGTAGGGTTCGTAGGTTTTCGGCGCTCAAACACACAATGTTGGTACGTACGGCGACGGCCGCGGGGGGTGTTCGGTCTGTCTCAATACCGTGTATGACCCCCTCTGTCACGGATGACTGCCTGACACCGCTCTGGCATGCTCTCGATGAGTGGGCGAATGTCCTGGACAGTGATTTGATCCCATACGTAGTGCAGTGCCTGTCGCAGGTCCGGGTGGGTCCGTTTAGGGGGTTGCAGCTGTCGGATCCAACGTTTCAGGAAATCCCACGAATGTTCGATTGGGTTGAGGTCCGGACTATATGCTGGCCACTCCAACGCCGTAATTTGAACCGTCCTAAGGTAGTCATTCACACATTGGGCCTTGTGTGGTCTTGCATTGTCATGCATTAGGATGAAAGAGTCACTGATGTAGGGGGCATATGGCACGATATATGGCTCGAGGATGTCTGTGATATACCTTACGGTTGTAAGAGTGCTTCCATCGAAGATATGCAACTCCGTAGGCCCCGATAAAGAGATACCTCCCCAGACCATAACCGACCCACCTTCAAACGGCGGCACCTGCACATTCATTGCTCGCAACCTCCTCGTCGGTCGTCGGTATACTCTAGCACGTCTGTCCGAGGCGTACAGAGACACTCTCGACTCGTCTGTAAAGAGCACCCCACCTCTCCAGGCCTAGTTACGTGGTTTATGCTTTCCTAAATTTATCGCGGTGACGGCCCCAATACTGCAGCGAATTCTCTGCGGGGTGGTTACATAGATACACTGATGCTGTCGTCTTTGTTGGTGTGGGGTTTCAAGGGGTTAGGGGCCTTCCCGTTCCTGCGAGTAACATTTACCCTAGTGGTGCGTTATTTTTGATGAGTAATATATATATATATATATATATATATATATATAATATATATATATATAATATATTATATATATTATATATATAATATATATATATTATATAATCGCCTTCTTAATCCACCCTTCCTTTCGGTAACTTAAATTTCCTATTCTTAATGATTGAGTGACAACTCATCAAATTATATTTTCAATTTCTTTTGTTATTCTATAATTATTTTCAGCACTTAGGATATGTGTCAGTAAACACCTTATATATTCTTTAAGCATGTGATGACTTAGATAAAATTAGTACACTTAATTCTACAAATTAACCCGACTTACCTCCAGGTCCAATTCCATGTCAAAATTGAGAGCCGTTTCAATAACCTTATCATAGCTGATCAAAGAGAGAACTTGCTTAACTCTTGGAGCTTGATAATGAATGTTGATAGAAGAAGTCTCACTACTTTCTTCAACAGCAAAATGAGAGACAGCTGTTCGACCCCACAAAGTTGGTTCATAGGTGGGCATGAAGCCTTCTTTTTCATATAAGTACAATATCTAAAAATAGAAAATAAAAAATTTAACAATTGCTACTAAAAGGTATGATTATGTTTGGATACTGAATGATATTAGCTCCTCATCAAATTAAGGACATTTTGAGTCCTCCCTGTTTCAGATATATTTTTTCTTAAGTACATCCAAATTCAATTTTCATTAAATGAAATAAGCTACTTATAAACAGTTAAAACATCAAATTTAAGAATTCTGACCTTAAGATGTTTCACATTTAATATTCAAAACCTATTAAGACAAATTAAATTTATAAAGTGACTTAAACAAGTCTGAACTGCTTTGAAAAATTTTACATATTAATTAAATGATAGTAACGAATAAAGTAAAACTTTTTATATGAATTTCTAAAATCTTTGAATATTTATGATTAAAATTTACTAAACTATCCAAGGTATTTTTATAATTACAGGAAAGGGAATGTCATCGACGATGAAGAAGGATTCTTTCAGAAGAGAACTTTAAATGTAATAACTATAGTTATTTAACGTTTTAAGTTTAAAAGACGGTCGGGTCGTGACCTTTGATTTACGTTATTTTAACTAAATACCATAGTAGTAATTTTATCGTGCAGCATAAAGTGAAGAGGGATTCATCTTTGTTATATTCTCACGTGTAAAATGAAGCAAGAGGCATAATTAAAAGTACTTATAAAAGAAAAGTAATATTATTTTTAATCGTCGATCTTTCAAGAAAGCTCAATCTCTATACTCAATTCAGCAATTTTCTTTAGGGGAGTTGTTGTTGCTTCGTATCAGGAAATTTTATCAATTTTGATAAAAGCTAGTAATAAATTTCAGAAAAGTTAAATATACATGATAAATTTTTTTTTTTTTTTTTACAAATATTACAAAGAAAACCATATTACATGATATATTCACTACTCGTATAAAATCAAAATGTTTTTAGTTGTGGTTGATATTTTAGTTAACATACAGTATGTATAAACTATCTGTGTGGGGGAGAAAGAACTCCCACACATTATGTTCTGCGTGTCGTAGGAGGCAATTAAAGGGACCGTGGTAGTTGGGTTGGGTACCAGCTACCACTTGTGTCTTGCTAGAAATGCTTATGCAGGCCTCGGATCTGGTCGTGAACGCTGTTAAGCGGCCTTGTATCTTCCGTGAAAGTGTATGAATCGTCTGGGTACATGGAATGTTATTTAGAAAGGGTAAATTTGATCTGCTTGCTGTGACTGAAACAAAGATGATAGGAAGCGGTGATGACTATTGGTGTGTGGTGAAGTGGATAGTAATGAGAGGGGGAGAGAAAGAGTTGAGATTCTGATGAGTGACCTGTGGCACAGAGCTATGGTAGATTTTGTTTCTGTGAGTACTAGAATTGAAATGACTAAATTTAAGTTTGAGAAGGTCAAGGTATGTGTGGTTGTAACATATGGACCATATGAGGGTGATGTTGAGAAAAGTGTGACTTTCTGGGATAATCTGAATGATGTTTTGGATGGGGTGAGTAGGGCTTTCAGATTGATTGTGATGGGAGACTTAAATGGTTGAATAGGTGATCGAAAAAAAGATGATATAACAGCTGCCTTTAGGGTTGCGGGAGAAAATGAGAATGGTAGGAAGATGATCGATTTTCGCGAGGAAAGAGGTGTGTGTGTAAGTAATACATTCTTCGAGCACAAGAGTATTCGTAGTTATACTAGAGTTGGTGTAGGTAGAGATTGTATCGAAGTAAAAAGTATGAATAATTTTGTGTTGGTAAAGAAGGAGAGGTTGAAGTATGTGATGGATGTTAAATCAGTGAAGGGGCTGAGGATGGAAAATCAGATCCTTATATTGTTTTATGTAAGATTAAGATGGATGGAAAAGAAAGAAATAAGGAAAGTGGGAAGAATTAAGAGTGAGAGGTTAAGTGAACAAGGTTATAAGAAAAAGTATGTGACAGAACTTGCAAATAAATTAGTTGAATGTGAATGAGATGAAACTGATTAAATTAAAGCAAATGAAGGAAGCCCTTGTTAGTAGCGAAAGAGAAGTTGTGGATATGCTAAAGTAGGAAGTAAGAATGTCAATAGTGAGTGGTGTAATGAAGAGGTGATGCAAGTGGTTGAAAGTAAAAAAGATGTGTTGTTGAATGTGCTAAAAAAGCCAATGATGAGGTTTCAAAAAGAGGTATGAAAATATGTAAGGAGGAAAAAAAAGGAAGATTAAAATTTGCATACTTAGGAAGAAAAAGAGGTAAATGAACAGTTTGGAAGTTGGATGAATAGGGACTTACAAGGGATAGGAAGCCGTTATGGAAGGAAGTGTGAAAGAATAAGAATGAGAGAAGTGGGAACCTTCATGGAATAATGAATAAGGATGGTACCTTCGTGACTGATGAAATGGATGTGAGGAGTGAGTGGAGTGAACACTTTGAAAATATGCATAACATTGGCAGTAATGTAGAGGTGATATGAATGTGTGTGTGGGTTTGATAGTGTAAGAAGAAATAGGTGTTTTGGGGATGAGGTAATTAGTAGGAAGGATGAAATAGATAGAGCGAGAAAGTTGAAGAATGGTAAATCGGCAGGTATAGATGGAAATACTACCGAAATTATCATGAATTGAGGCAATTTTATGATTAACTATATATGGAAGTTGCATAACAAAGCGTTAATGGAGAGTATAGTTCCAAAGGATTGGAGGAGAGCCGTAATAGTGGTACCCTTAAATAAGGGTAAGGGAGATAAGGGATCTGTAGAAACTATAGGGCTATTAGTTTGTCGAATGCTGTAGGGAAGATATATGCTGGTATTTTGGTTGAAAAAGTGCGTCGAGTGACTGAGGGACAGATTGGCGAAGTACTAGGTGCATTTAGAAGTGGTAGAGGATGTGTAGATCAAATCTTTACATTGAAACAAATAATTAAAAAAATGTGAGAAGAATAAATTGTATTTAGGTTTTATGAACTTGCAACAGGCGCATGACAGGATTAATAGGGAAGCTCTGTGACAGACGTTAGTGATATATGGTGTTGGTGGTAGACTTCTGAATTGAATCAAAAGTATGTATGACGATAGTGAAGCGTGTATAAAAATAAATAGTGAAAGTGAATGGTTTTATTAATAGTAGAGTGAGGCATAGATGTATAATGTTTCCCTGGCTTTTTAATTTGTGTATGGATGGGGTGACGAAAGATTAAGAGGGTTGGTAGGGGGGAAGGTACTAGACTGATGGAGAATGAAAGAGTGGAAGGAGCCCTGCTTATTGTACGCGTGCGCTGATGAAAGTTTGAGAGGATTGGTAGTGGGATTTGGCAGGGTGTGTAAAAGGAGGGATTTAATAGTCAATGTAGGTAAGAGTAATGTGATGGTGGGGAGTGAGGAGAGTCCGCAGTGTGAAATCATGTTGGATGGTGAGCAATTAAAACCAGTATCTGAGTTTAAATATTTAGGGTATATATTAGATGAAAAGGGAACAGATGGTGTAGTGCGTAGTAGGAAAGCAGTGAATGGTAGGAACGTTGCTAGTGCAATTAAATCCTTGGTGGATACAAAGGGACTAAGTCTTGAGTAAGCTTGGGTTTTGCATAAGGTATGTTGTTATGGGGTTAATGCACAGTAGTGAAACTATGGTGTGGAATAAGATTTATAGATTTATTGTACAATTTATTCAGATGGATAATGTTAGGGTCGTGTTAGGTGTGAGAAGAATTGATAAAATTAGGAATGAACGTGTTAGGGAGTTGTGTGATGTGGGAGAAAGGCGTAAATGAAAAATAAACAAAAAATGGTTTGGTCATATAGAAAAGGTGGATGTTAGTCGATCGGTTAAGCGTATGTATAGTGGTGAGTGTGCTAGGAATTGACGGGCTGGGAGATGGAAGAAAGAGTGGATTGGATCAGTAAGTAAATATCTGAAGGAAAGGATGCGAGTTTGGCGAAGTCGAGAAAAAAGGTGCATAATAGGAGTGAATAGAGGGGTTTTGTGAGGGAGTGTAATTGTGGGGTTGGCCCAAGGGATGAACCCTATTTTGACGAGATACCCCAGTGAGGGTCTGTCTCGGTCTTGTGAAGCCCTAGGTATTTTTTTTTTTACTGCGACGAGCCCACTTGAGGGTATGGAGGGGATGGTAGGGGGGGCTTTCCTTTGAACTTACATCATGTTCTTCTACTACTTTCCAGTTTCCGGTGTAAGATGCGCACATCATTCCCAACCTGGGAAAAGAAGGTAGATGATGATGGAATATATACTACTTTAATATCAGAATATGACTATAACAATTTTATGTTGTTTTATATGAGAGAATTAGGTGATATCGAAGTGTGCAATAAAAGAAAAACTTTAATGGAGAGTTTGGGAGAGATATTCCAAAATTATCAATTCAAATTAATTTAAGATAATATTTTTCTTATTATTAATTTGCTAAAAATCAATTAAATTTGCGGTTGATAATCTGACCTGAAACATATAATAAAACACAGCAATTACACAAAAATTGTGTTTAAAACACTTTCCAATAATTAGCTAAAAGTCAACAAGAAAATAATATTAACTAACATGTAATGTCCAAAATTTCAAACGGAATCCAAACATTAACTATAAGGGTATAGTCAAAAAATAAAACTTTCAATATATGATAGCTTTCTTGCTGAGAGCATTCATAAATTTCATATGGGTATAATCAATTTTACTAAGAAGGTAAAGCATTTTAAAAAAATAGTGAACCAGACATTTGTCAATCTTCAAAAAGAATTAAATTAGACCTTTAAAGTTAAAGGTTTGATAACATCATTTACCTCCTTTAAAAAATATTTATAATCAGGCAAGAAAATAAGATTAGGAGGCGCTGTTGACATTTAATCACAGCTACTGTTATTACTACTACTACTACTACTACTACTACTACTGAAAATAATTACCTTTAATATATACTGATCACAAAAGGATCTAGAAGCACCATAAGCTCCTAAAAGAATTGGAACATGTCTTTCTTCACAAACATATGGATATAGCTGGATAATGGTCAAT